>CABFOW010001070.1:72257-108885 GCA_902141385.1 Timema californicum
AGTATCGAATTCCATTGCAAGCCGCCAAACTTCCAAGTAATTAGTTCTCCTTTCAAGTTCCAACCGACAACCGAATGTCATGGGATTATTCGAGTAAATAGTAAATACCCAGTACTCAGAAATACTCCATACTCCTACTCGATACTCGATTGTATGCGCCTACTCGGACAGCAGCTAAATACTAACAGTGGAAAATCACTGGTATAAATCACCGATATTTTAAAATCATAGTCACTGTATTCACTGATATCGTAAAATCACTGTTTTTCCCATCTCTACTACACAATATACGTCGTTCAAACAAAATTAATAATGTTTTAGCTAACTTGTTTCATAATAGTTAACTAACTTTCGGCATAGTGTGGTTTCTAAAAGCAACATTCAAGATTAAAGATAACTTTTTTTTATATAAAATTGTGATTTAATTATACTTTCTACAAGCCTATAGCCTAAGTGATTGTTTGAACGTATGGCAGCTACACAAATTTTGTCATTCAAACAAATTAATCAAGATTTAAGATACCTTATTCATTATACTTATCGAACATTCAATATGATATGGTTTCTGAAACCAATATACAAGCTAATAGACCAATTTAAATATAAGTGTAGTCTTGGCAGACTGTAAACAACATGGATGGTAGCTACATATTTAAATATGTTAGAGATTGTGTTCGTATTTGTTCATTATTACCTGTACAACTGAATTGTATATCTTGTAGGCCTTATGTAAATGTTTCTTCAGGCAAGTGTGGTATTATTTTCAAACCATAACACTTTTATTTATAAGAGACATGTTTTCACATAAGAACATTGAAATAAATTATTAAATCTTTCCCCCACAATTTAGCAGACACTAAACTTGAGCATCATACTTTGAATCTTGGCAATGAGTATGTTTATGTTCATCTAGTTTAATATAGAGATCAGTGTCGTCTGCACATTATTGTGTAAGAGAGAAGGAAACTTTCGGGATCTCTTTCTCACTACACATATACAAGGCAATGTGACATTTCGACATCATTCGCTAATTTTTATGAATATAAGAACTATATCAATGTACGATGAGTTAAACGAAATAAATGTGTAAATAAAAGGTTTGAAGAGCATAACTAAGTTCAACACTCATAATTTGTTTCTTTAAATAAATCAATTAAGGCTAAAATATTAATATTTCCTACAAGCCTGTGACCTAAATGATCGTTTGAACGTAAGACTTCTACACAAAGTTTGTCATTCAAACAAAAATAATGATGGTTTAGCAACCTTATTTAATTATAGTTATCGAACATAAAATATAGTATGGCTTCTGAAAAACAATATACAAGCTAACAACCAACTTAAATAAATATATTATAATATAGTAATACCTCCTACTAGCCTATAACCTAAATGATAATTTGAATGTAAACTAATACACAAAGTTCGTCATTCAGACGAATGTAATTAAGTTTAAAGCTACCATTTTTCATTTTAGGTATAAAATTTTAAATATAATATTGCTTCTGAAATCATTATACAAGCTAATAACCCATTTTAAATATATTGTAGTCTTGCCATAATGTAAACAACATGGGCGATAGTTAAATACTTAAATGTATTAAAGATTTTATTCTTATATGTATAATATTATTTTTAAAATCAAATTGTATATCCTTTAATGTAAATGTGTCTTCAGCCAAGTGGGGTATTTCACTATTTTCAAACAAATACTTTCACTCACCAGAAACACGTTTTTGTATAAGAACATTGAAAGAAACCATTAAATCTGTTCCCTTGATAGCAAGCAGACGATAAACTTTAGCTTCACGATTTGGTCCGTTGCAAAAGTTGTGTTTATGAATATCCAGTATAGTATAGAGATCACAGGCCATAAGAGACAAGCTTAAACTAGATATTTGAACTAAAAAGAAAAAGGTTTCTAGTCTCAACCAGAGTCTAAGATTTACGGGTCTGGCTATCCTATAGTTGCATTGATCAGACATTAAAGCAAAAACAAAATAAATCAAACATATCTGCTTATTAGGACTTGTGCAATTAAATTATTCCAGAAAGTTTAAACTACACCGATTTTATTTTGATAGTTTTAGGAAATACGATGTGTGAGTAGAGGAAATAATAAAATATTATTAATGCAAGGACCTTATTTTGAATACATATAAACAATAGTAATTGATTGCTAATTGTTGAAAAATTATTTAAATTTGTATTATTATTATTATTATTATTATTATTATTATGTGTTCTGTCTTTCAGTCCTTTTATCAGTGAACTTAGATAGCCAATGCACCCTGTGTTTATTTTTCTCCTTCAGCTCCCAGAATTTGCATCCTTCTTTCAAGTCATCTAATATTTGAATTCTCCTTCTTTCTAGACCCCTATTCCCAATATCATTCGTTTTGAACTTCAATCTAGCTTTCTCAAGCGCTCCAAAAACACTGAGATAATATTTTTGCATTCCTGAACTAAAATCGTTCGTATTCTAGAGGAGTGGTCGAAAAAACAACCATTTGAATTCGCTTTATGTTGTATACACTAATGTCCCATACAATTAATTAATTTCCGGTGAGCTCAACCATTCAACGTTAAATATTTTCCAATGTGGACAATATTTATCTCTGTGTTACATATCCTATTTTCTTACTATTTTAAATACTTTTATTAGAATATTTTTACTATGTCGAACAGAAATGTTATTTCTGAGCAAAGACGTATTATTCTGGAATTTATTGAAGGTCTTATCTTAAAACATGATAAGCTGAAAAAATTGTTTTATGTAAAAAAAAATATTATTATTATTATTATCATCATCATTATTATTATTAAGAAAAATAATAATCATAACAATCATTTGTAAAAACAGATGATGCAGACAGTCGAGATTTTCCCTCCATCATGTCTTCTAATGTGTTAATTAAATAACCTTCGCTACGTTTATTCAATCTGAATAGCTTGACAAATGCTTTCTCAGTAATGGCAAATTAATTATCCCTATCGTTCAATATCCGAAATGGCCCGTTTAATTAAAGTTTACGTTCTTCTATTTCTTAGATTTTAAGCAAATGTAATATATGCATCATCTTTATTAACCAATACTGCTAAACTCTTCGAAATTTTACATTTTGAGTGGGTAAACCCCTTCGAGGATTAGCGATAGAGATCAGTTCGAATTGTTTCAAATGATTGAGAAATATCAAATGTGAAACTTGAAAAAGAAAAGTCCTCGAGATGCTCAAAAGCACACTAATAATATGGGTCCTAAGCTCCTCTTTCCATTAACCTTTATTTCTATGACGTCATGCAGAGCAAAATCCTCCTAAAACTTATTCGAATCCAGTTTGATTTGTACTAAATAATCACATACAAAATGGTTCTCTTCTCACCCACCATTCTTAGGACATCTTAATTTGTGTCAGAATTTGGTAATTCACGCCTAAATACATAGGATTTACGCTGCTGCACTCTTTTGGTAATTTTGTTAACTAGGTGTTTTGTTCGCCGTCTTGTATATTAGTTTTTATTTTTGTGTTCACTTATAAATAGACGTTTCTTGCTATTTTGTGGCCCCAAACAATACTCCTTAAATACTTAAATTTGTCACCCTGTCTATCCACCTGACCTTTTTTATGCAATAAATATATACTTTTTACCAAATCTCGTTAGAAACATTAGGAGGGTCTAAGGGGCTATACACATTTTGTAGCATTCAAATTTTAACACTATACTACTTATTAAAAATAAAATGTACTAAAGACTGATAGACCTTAGGCAACAGGATTATCAGCTAGCTTATGACACCTGTGGGAATTTGTGTTTATTATTGGTTGACATTTTCAATCATTTGTCTCAATATTAACAGCAGTAAAATATATAATGACATGTAAAACTGAAGAGGAGATGTTTTTTTAGCTAGACCTGCATTTGAAAAATAAAACTATAATATATTAGCTTTGTTGAAAAAAGGATTTCTAATAGTGTTTTATATAATTGGATTGGACACACATCCTTAGGAAGAACTGTCTCCTGCATGACTTCATATACGGAAAGGTTATAGAAGGAGGATTCAAATATTCGAAGATTTGAAGGCAAGAAGAAAATTTTGGGAGCTGAAGGAGAAGGCAGAGGACAGGGTTCCTTGATGGTCTTAGCTCACTGAAAAAGGGAATGGATTTGTCCCGAAGCAATACACTAAATAATAATAAATAGTGATACGTCAAATTTTCATAACAACGATATACAGCGATAATAGTGGTAGCTCATTCTGCGGCAAACTATACAACTAAAAGGCTCAAAGGATGATCAACATTTACATGCTGTGCAGTGAGGAGTGTCATGAAGGGGAGCTCAACGGACTAAAGATAATTTAACATATAACAGAAAAATAAAATAATGTTATGGAACTTTAAATGCTAGGAAAGTCTAGAAGTTCCAATAGTAAATTACGTAATACTTGAACAGGCTCTTACTGAAGAATAATAACATAAAAAATGTTTGTAATGTTTACCTCAATTGCATGTGTTTTTACCGTGTTTAGCAAATCATATATTTGTTTGTAAAAATAGCTATTTAATTTTATATATATTTGGTGTCATATTATTAAACGTTCCATAGTAAAATACTTATAGAACAATTTAAGATAAGACTTGGTAACATAATAGTTTTCACAAGGTGTAAATAAATTTAACGCAAACTCTATTATTTAAATCATAAATTATAAAGCAATAACTCATTAGAAGGATCTTGTTGGCAACCAGGAGTATTTTATGCTCTTCTAGTAAATAGGCTTTCAGAGATTACACGGGGATCTCAACTTTAAGGAAACACTCATGATGTATATCCTACGGTTAACAAGTACTCGGATCCAACAACCGATCACGACACGTTCACTTCCATTTGTCATGACCTCTAACTCTCTAGTAAAGCACACAACTGATATAATCCTCCCACTGCCGTAGTCAAAACACAACAATTATTATCATCGTTGATATTATTATTGTTAGGTGTTCTGTCTCACGATAGGTCCAGTCTTTTTGTCAGTGAACTTAGACTGCCAATGTGTCCTGTCCGCTACCTCCTTCAGCTCCCAGAATTTTCTTATTTCCTTCAAGTCATCCAATACATTTATAGATGCCAAATATTAAGAATATATACCAAATACATGCACATTTAAAAAAAGAAAACAAACTCTCGAGAAGATTTTGTTTTTGCACCTCATTTTGCTAAGTATTCGTATATTTACACTATTGAGTAGGATGAGAATGTTATATTTTAGCTAATATATACCAGTATTAAAGTGGAGGGAAAGTGGTAAATTAATTTTATTAAAAAAAACCTCAGTGCATTAAGGGGGGATTCTAATCCCGACCTTTTTCCATCATCAGCAAAATAGTCCATTGCAATGGTGAGAATGAACTTGACCATGGGATGACTCATGTATAGTTCAGTGGTAGGAGCCTTGGTGTACTAAGCCAATGGCATCAGGTTAAATTCTTGTGTCCAGGTAACATTTTTCAATTTATATAATATAATTTATAACCTATTGTTAAGGATAGTAATATGGTCTTTCACCGAAATTAATTCCTTTACACAAATATCTGTATTATGTTTCAAGTCAATGAATTATCTATCACTATTAGTAACAATATGCCAAGTATTACCCTAACAAATCCAAAATAATGACTGACCTTTATTTAAAACAGGAATCCATTTTAAAGCTTCAATATCAGTGAAATAAACTTTATAATAGTTATCCTTATTGGCTAAATAAGATTAACACCGTCAAGGCCAATATTAAAACCGAGTTCCTTTTTATATGTCTCATCTTTTTAAAATAGACGTACTTTGAATTAATTGTGGTGTTACTTTTTTAATATGCTAGTAGAGAAATTAGATATTATCTATAATTTGTGTGTTGGCTAGTCTGCGTTAATTTTGACTTTTAATTCTAACTCCAAACTTTGAAGTTTGAACGGAGATATTTGGACTGCCACTGCGTCTAATGGAGTAATTACTTCTAAAGTATTTGGTGAAATCTTACCAACGAAGTTATATTACTTTCATTGCCAAAGTATACTCCATCAAACATGGCAGCGCGGGTATGTATTTACACAATTTATATATTCAATTGAATTTTATAATACCTCTTTAAGAAATGGTCAAATAATTGATGCAAGCATAAATCTATAGTTCGCTTTCATAATTGATTCACAACTGAAATAGACCTATATGATTAAATTTGAAATGCACTCTAAGCAGTCAATTAAGTTGGGTCCAAGCCTGACAGCTCTATAAAATATGATAGATCTATTTTCACATATTCAAATGTCAAGCTATATTGTGATACACAGCTGTCACTTTAGTTAGATATTATCATACTTAGGCCTATAAAATAATATTAATAATATGGTAAAATATTATTGCGGTCTATAATATATATGTTTGTATTTTCTAAAAGTTTCCTCTTACCAAAATCAAAATCCTAATATGTGTAGTGTTCTAAGTTACAAAGGCTTTATTCAGTATTGCCAAGTGTATACTTGTTGAAAAATAGGCCTACACACTTATACTTTTTCATTTTCATATCACTCTATGCCATTAGAAACTCGGAAGTTCAATGACACACACACACACACAAAAATACATCACCCATCACTATCTTGAGCTAGTTCTATCCATTTCACCCTTTCTCTTTCAGCTCTATTCTATTGTTATCATCACATCTGTGTATAGGTATTCTTAATGGGTTTATTGCGTTTGCCATTCAATACCTTGAACACACTTTTGGATTTTTCGATTCACATTAAATGTCCTGCCCACAAAAATCTTTGTGATTTGACTAGTAATAAACCATTTGATTAATTCATCACTATCCGACCTTCTCTACTCCCCAGTATCTTAAGCTCTTTTAGGACTAAATATCTTCCTAAGCATCATCTTTGCGAACACCCTAAATTTTAATTTTGTGATGTAAGTTACTACTTTCTTGCATTACCCCAATAGCATAGGCTACTTTAAGGCTAGATTAAAAAAATAATAGGGAAAGTGCATCTCCTTGTTTCAACCCATTTATTTATTTAGAAATTATCTTATAAGTGACATCTAACATGAACCCTGCCACGTGTATCAGTCAAGCAAACCTTGATTAGCTTGACAAGGTTTTGGGTATCCCAAACCTAACTAAAATTACATAATATCTATTTCTTCATTGTCATATTATATTAAATAAGTTATTTCTCATCATCAATACATTAAAAAAAACAGGAAGTTTATAATAATACCAAAATTAACATTGTTAAAAAAAATAGAATAGGCCCACACAGTCAATTATAAAATTTTACCAAAACTCACTTAAACCACAGAACATACATTTTTAAATCAATGTAACTCACAACATGGAACCAACAATTTTATTTTATTTTATTTCAAACATATTAATTACTGTGCAGCAAAATTTATATTATTGCACACATGAATGTTTTTTACATCATTGAAATATTTTAGTTGCGAGGTTTTCAGTTATTATTGAGGTAACAGTACATCAACTAGTTGCACAGTGCATTAATTATGTATATTGTTTAAGTTAATATCCGCAATATATAAGCTCATATAGGTTAACCTGTGTTCAAGCAGTATGATTTTTAAACATTTTAAAATTATGTTTACAAACAACAGACACTTCCTAATAACGAACATTATTTTGATCCTGGAAGGTCTCCGCTATTAAGATATTTTCTGTAATTATAGTATATAGTATTGTATAGGATCATGGGTCAACACAAAAGTTTGTCAATATTTGTGTTTATCTTGTGAATAGTAAATTTTGTTTTAATTGTATGACTATTCAAAATTATCAAACTTTATAAACCTCGATATTATTTAATTCAGTCTTTTTAAGTGTATTAATAATAAGATGATAAACATACCGGTTCAGAAAGTATACGTTAAATATCTCAAAGAAGTAAAAAATAAAAATAAAACATTCCTCATCCTTGTCCCTTGGTGGGCCATTTTATACCAAGTGGTGTTCATAAAATAAATATGGTGCATTAAATAAAATATAGTGATGGGATCATTCATTCAGCTGCATCTTAACTTTATACCTTGCCAAAAAAAGATGTTTTATTATATTTCTAGAATGAATTGTTATTGACCTTATGGCATTCGCTGATATCTGAAAGATACTAACCGCTTTAAATATGTGAATTTAATACCGGACCAAAAATAAGCTTCATCGCCACCCAATACTAATCAATTGAAACCATACCAATGATTTATTATTCTCACTTGCCAACTATTCATTAGTAAAATATCTAGACTGTTTTTTTGTTTTTCTGTCATTTGTTTATCCAATTTTGATTTTAAATATAATTTTTTATTTTGTACATAGTGAATTAAATTGTTGTTTTAGCAAGGGATTAAACTTATTCATCTTAGTATATATAATTTTCACTGACTTTAAATGCACAAACAAAAATAATTATTACACAAAAAAAAGGCACAGTATCAATCAAACAAACCACAAATAAAATCTTAGCTCTCAACAATATCTGGCCCTAATGGAAATATTTTATCAATAATGACACTTAACCTTTATTTTTTATTTATTGTGGTGTGTGTATCTCCCAAACCTTCCTTCTTAACTGATTCCTCCTATACAGTAACTATTTATTTACAGGGAGTTATACTCACAAATTTGGTCTCAGTAGACCTTGCCATAAGTAAAGATGTTAACACCATTCACTAACTACTATTGCTTGAGGGGCAAAAAAGTCAAGTTAAAAGACTGCATAGTTTGACTTTCAA
Source organism: Timema californicum (assembly GCA_902141385.1). Classification (NCBI taxonomy): domain Eukaryota; kingdom Metazoa; phylum Arthropoda; class Insecta; order Phasmatodea; family Timematidae; genus Timema; species Timema californicum. Next base: position 81,060 of record CABFOW010001070.1, read on the forward strand.
ACAAGCGACACACCACCAAGGTTACAGTGCTATCACCGGACAGAAGTGACCAACCCCAGATCTCATAGCAATGCAAGGATACAAGACTTTAAATTTTCTGGGAATTTTACTTTTGACACTATTTTATTTTTATTGATCATCCAAGAGATTTAGAAGTAGATTTATATTTAAAGCAAAATAAATCTTCATTAATTATGATGCGGAGCTCAGCCCAGGGAGCCCCCAATGGACAAGACTCTCCTTGTTTTGTTTTGTTGGTCAGCCTCTTTAGACCTGGAATTTTCTCAAGAATTTTTACAAATCTAATATTTTCCTTAGCAAGTGTACACAAGACAGGAAAATAATTGCTCTACTCACTTTATAATAGACGATCAGTTGACCAGTAGTGTACACAGGATTGCGAAGTAGGGGGGGGGACTCAAGGATTGTTTGGGGAGAGGCCCCCCCCCAACCGCCGGAGGCAGTTTTTTTTACCATTATAAACACTTAGAAGATTTTTTTGGAAGGTTTTTTTAATTGTTTTTGTTGACTTGATAATTTATACGAAAGAGAGGTAAGGGGTTAATCCTATTGACCAAAGAATAATATTTTCAGCGCCTGAAGCCATCTTACTTCCATTCCATGCACGATAGCCCACTCCTATGAAATAAATACGTTTGGTGATTAATTTAGAGACTATTTCTGATCATTTAATATTTTCTATGCTTACAATGTTTAACTGGTCATGTCTTCCCCCACCCCCTATCCCCAATTTTATTTTCTCTTTGGATCTGCATAGATTTTGGGGCATCACTAAACTATGAAAGGGGCGACTCAAGCCCCCCACCTCCTATGGGTAAGCCACTGCGGTTAACCGGCAAGCAATATGCCCATTCTCTTGCTACCAGTCACCAGCAGGTAGCATAAAGAACGAGTAGAAGGGACACAGGTGTGCAGGGCCCCATTGAAATTAGTCAGCCATGTCAGGGGACTCTGACGGAAAAATTTAAAGTAAAGTCATGGTATCATTAGTCTGTTGAGATTCGGGATTTTTAGATTTGGATCCAAGGAAATTTGGATTCAATCTATATCTCTACTGACTTATAATATATTTATATCATGTTGTTGAAATTAGGGGCTCCTCACTTATAAGGGGCAAACCTCAGCCTGTACTGTGCATCTATTAATCCACCTCTATCGGTACTATACCATGATAGATTGACATTCCGGATTGTTTTCGTAACAACACAAAATATAAATAAGGGGCCATACATGTATTACTAAACCCACTTGAGAGGGGGAGGGCGGGTCAGGGGTCCTTCGTAGCATTACACTGCCAGACAAGGAAGGCTAGTGTAATGTTACAAAGTTTTAGTTTATAAAACAAACAATAAAAAAAGGATGATACGTCTGACGACAAAGATGTACAGTGGCTTCCCGAAGAACAAGTTGATCTTCAGGAAGCTACTGACTTGACTCATGAAACCACTCCACAAGAAATATCTCTAATCAAAAATGTAAATGAATGGTTGCAACCAACTTGGATGGAAGATGTTTAATAATTGATCCAATCATGTATAAACTTAAGCTTTTCTGCACTCTTAAAATTGTGTTTTTTGTAAATACATATATTGTAACTTATGCCGAATTTTTCATTAATATTCACATTTATAAAATCTTAAATTTGATATAATATTTTCTGAATTCTTTAGATAACAATATCTAAGTCTTAATATATATATATATATATATGTTTGACTAGAAATTGCATTCCTTATTCAAGATTCTATTTATTTTAAACTTATAAGATCCGACGTGAACATAACTAGTCTACTACTAAAAAAAAGCTGATTCGAAAATGAGATGAGGAACTAGTCTACTACTAAAAAAAAAGCTGATTCGAAAATGAGATGAGGAAAAGGTTCTTTTATATAGTTGAAACTGGAAGTGTTACATAATTTAAGGGGGTGGGGTGGTTACCAAAACGTTACGGAGCGTGGCAGGGGGGGAGGCAGTCAAAAAATACCTAAAATTGCGTTACATAATGCATGTATGGCCCCTAAATCAGAAATGAACCTTTAGACTTCATCATATGTGTTACATTTTTGTGGAAATTAATAGATATAATATTGATAGATGGTTTTAATGCTCAAAAGGGGGCATAAACCTACAGGCGATTCTTTTTTCTTTTAGAATTTGAAAATACTTATAATACATTAAGAAAAACTTTTCATATCCTGTCCCACTCCTTTTCCTCGATGAGTTTGACCCCTCAAGATATTTTCCAAAGTTAGGCTCTATCATTTTATACTTAGCATCCCGGCACCTACAATTATTACTATTATTATTGTTTTTAAATAAACTTTTGTTCTATTTACAGAAACTCTCCATTCTTACTGATCAAGACCCCAACATAATGAAAAGGAATAACTCCAAGGACTCTAACAACACACAAAATCCTGTAGTATTTATGAGAAGTATATGTGCAAACCACAAACATGAACAGCCTGTCAAGAAAGAACACATTGATATAGAAAATACTGGCATAGTAACACGTTCAAAATCAAACACCGCAAAATATACCGACAAGGAAAACCGCTGTCTATGTTTTACAACTTTTGATGAGAAGTCTGTGCTGAAGGGATCTACTAGAACCCATAGGGTCCGAGGAGATGTTAACAAAAGAATAACTTGCTACAGTACCGCACCTGTGCAACGCAATTTCAAACAGTCAGTACAGTCCGAAGAAATATACCCAATAGTACAGTCACATGGAACATCATATTCTCTAGTGCAGTCTCGCGAGATATTGTACCCGATGGTGCAGCAACATGGTAATTTATACCCTCTCCAAGGTAAGAAAACTAACACCAACTGAATTGAGAAAATATATTTTTTATAACAATGTTGAGCATTGGCTCTGACAATGAGGAGGAGATCGAGATTTGATCCCGGTCGAATGTATTGAGGGTTTTCTTTAAATTCTTTTCCACACAAATGTGGACACACTTCCTCTAAATTCAACCTTCTTCACCCATAACACATTAGAGTATTTAAGTACCTAGGCGTATAACTTGAACAGGTATTAAGTAAAATGTTATGTTAAAAAAAAGAACTAATCTCATGGTCGACTATCCAGGATATTAGATAAGCCATACACTACTTTGTTCAGTCGAAAAATAAGTATTTAAGTGTGATTTTATAAATTCTTCATTTAATAACTGTGAATTTGAGATCATTTTATAAATATATTCACTTAAAAAGGTTTTTTTTAAGGTAAAATGGTTTTATTAGTTTCAATTCCACTGTTTCCTAACTCTGGCTTCAAAATAAAAACTTAATATTATAACAATATTACATACTTTTTTAATTATTTAGGACCAAAATTTGTAATTTGGATTGGTAAATTTATCTAAATATAAACTCACAATGCCAAAGAAGCTTCCCATGAAGTAATCTGTATTGGAGAATTTTTCTGCACTCAGTTTGTTATTACTAATTAATATACACAAGCCATTTATGAAGGAATCAGACATTATAAAAATAAAGGGGTCAGAGTCTGAGGTTTGGCGTACCATTTCCACCCCCCTGTTTGCCCCTAGGATATTAAATGCCAAAATTTAAGTTTTGATTATGTAAAAAATAAATTAAACTATCTTGTGAATTTCATTTCTACTAAATATAACATTTGAACTAGGTCTGGAACATGTACATGTAATGTTTGCTCGATTTTTACACAGATTATTGACTAAGCAATGAATTGTACACAGTTTACTTAAAAATATCAGACCTAGAATTAATCATGTTCCTTTATTTTGACTGTGATTTATTTTAGGGGCTATTAACAACAAGTAATATTAGATACTACATTATTATCTTTTACATACCTTAAAAGAATCTGAACACAAAATTCTCAATTTGATGCTTAGTTGTATTTGGGCATAGCAGAATTTATTATGTTGAAAGTCAATACTTAAAAAGTGATTTATTAATAACATACGTTTTCCTCAAATCATTAAAATTACATTTTCAGTTTAAGAGTTGAAATATTTTTCATTTTTTTATATGTTAGACAATATACACATATATGTGTATCTGTACCTACTTAAAGTTTAAAGTGTGTTCACATATGTGAAGGTGACATGTTTATCTCACTCATCCTGAACATTGTTGCAATTTATTCTTTTTCAGCCAGCAAACGATTCAAGCCATCACTCAACCTTGATTGGAAATATCGCTCTTTGGGATCAGAATACAAAGAGGTAAAACAATATAGTACTTTCCACGTGTTGTACATATATCCCAGCAGATTGATCGTGGATGTTTCTCATGTGTCATAAAGAACACATCTGTATGATAATACAATTCTTAGCGTAATTTATACATATTCATATAACGGGTAGTGAGACGTTCTGAAATTAATACACACACACTATATTTACATGCATGGCAAAACAATTGACAAACTTTCTGAGAAAGAAATAAGGCCCAACTGGTCTACCATTTAAGGTTATCATTACACCTGTTTTTCATACATTTTTTATTCAACTTCATTAGCTGTAATCTCTGTGTCCAATTATAATGAATAAATTTAACTATGTGCTAATTGCTATTTTCAGAGCTTGGCCTTTGAGATACCCATTCTTAAAACGATCTTTTTAACTGTGTAGTACAATATACCCATGGCTTCTTTGGTGCTGACTGACAGCTCACAACTGACAGCTAAAAGCTTTGAAAAGTTATCAGAACAAATTATGTATCCCTACGCCGAACCATATGATCTGCAAAAACATGTGTTTAGCAGCTGTCACTTCTGACGGTCAAAATTTAGGTATATACCTAAATGTTGACTCTCAGAAGTCAGCTGTGAGCTGTCAGTCAGCACCAAAGAAGCCATCGGACTACTGTATATCATGTCTACACAACATAAGCAGACNGTGGATGACGGATTTAGCGGTGGGGGGGGGGGTTTCCGGCTAGTGTTGCACTCGATAAGTACAGTTACTTCTATCAATAACAAGGGCATGGGGCTAAAGATGGAGGGTGGATGGTAGTGTTTAGAACAGAAAGGTCAGTAAGGGAGACATCTTGTTTGAGTGAGAGGGAAGTAAAGCAGCGGTATTGAATGTGAATACATGAAAGTAGATCTAGTAACTTTTCTTGATGTCGGATAAAGCCCGTCCTATGAAAATTTACCTGTAATATAGCTATACAAGCATACACATGTATCAAAATACTGTTTTTATTACCAAAATTTTACTAATTTAATAAATAAAAAACTCTAGAATACAAAATTATGTTTATTATGAATAATATGATTTGATTCTTATTTCACAAGGGACAATGATCATGAGACCCAGGAATTATGCTTGCATTTTTTGCATTGGTAAAAAAAACCTGGCAGAGTTATTGTATTTTACTGTTAATCGGGAATTTATAGGAAAGGACCTGGGGCCATGGAAAAATCCTGATACACTAAGTGCGTCATAAACCGAAAAAGTTTGAGAACCACTGCATTAAGGGTTCATTTTTGAATTTATTTTCAATTTATATTCTAAATAATTTTTTAACCATTTCCATAATACTAGATTTGTTAAAACTGGTGTTTATTTTTTAAATATCTTATATCTAATGCACTATTTATGATTTACTTTAATTTGTGTTTATAACAAATTGTGTCACCAGTTGATTGACATTTTTGTTTGTGTTTCACAGGACATAATCAACTACTTATTTGAAACTGAGAAGAATTTCATCCTTTCAGAAAACTATCCTGATGTTTTTAATTTGAGTGGTGTTAAGAGAGCAGTAGTAATTAATTGGTTGATTGAAGTTCAGGTAAAATATATGTTCCCCTAGGTGGGATTTCTTCATTAAATTTGCACTTAGTAGTTTACCGTAGTTTTCCATTTTCTTTTATTTATTTCCATTATAAAAATAGATGTTTAGTTTAGTATGCTCTCATACTAGTTAGTATTGGCTATAAGAAATTATCTTATTTAATACTGTACAAGTCTTGTGAATGTTAATAAAATGCACCAGTATTTTCACTAAGATAGATGGAAAACCACTACCATTACACTCACTCATGAATCGAATTTCAAATTGAAAGCTAAGAGTCGAGCATTCCTAAATGCCGGTCAAACTTTTTATGATTAGTATCAATAGAAACCCGCTTCTGGGGTCAAATTGTATAAGGTATCACTGTAAAAATATACTGGATTGCCGATGATGGGGAGATCGGGGGTCAAATCTCAGTCGGGTCTACTGAGGGTGGTTTTTCCAAAATGATTTTTCACTCTCCCTTCACAAAAATGCGGATACATTTTCTTTAAATTCAGCTTTCCTCATCCTTAACACAGGAATAGGGTGTCTACCGTCCGGGAAAACTGGAATTAGCTGGAAATTTGAAGTGGTTAGGGAAAAAGCGGGAATAAGTCGTGAATTTGGTAAATTACAACAAAAAAATATGGGAAAATGTTTTACTAAAAATATAACTATCATTAAATTACAATGGAATTACCCGCCTTGGTGGCGTAGTTGGCTAACGTGCTAGTCGTGTTGAGCTCAGCCGCTGAGGACGGGTAGATCAAGGTTCGAATCTCGGTCGAGTGAACTGTGGGTGGTTTTTCCTTAATGGTTTTCCACTCCTCTTCCATGCAAATGCGGGTTAATTTCCTCTAATTCATCCTTCCCAATTCTTAATCCATTAGCGTGATTAGTACTTAAAGCGTATAACCCGAACGGGTAGTAAGACGTGGTGCTAAATAATAATAATAATAAATACAATGGAATTCAAACTATCTTTTACTTCTTTTGCGGATTCATATATACACGTTTGTTGTACTTTGTTTTATGACTAGCAATGTTATATATCAAGTACCACTTATCTAGTATTATTTATTCTGTTCACAATTTAGGCCCCTTAATGAGGTAATCTATATTTTACTACGAAGGTGAGACCTAGATCTGAAAGTTGTGAACTAATTTATAATTATTAATTATCAGGTTATTTGTTTTTAGCACTACCTTCACTTGGATGCAGAAATCCTGTATCTCTCGATTCGTTTGTTGGACAATTTTTTGGATAAAGTGAAGATTTCTGTGAACAAAATTCAATTGGCAGCAATAACTGCGCTCTGGCTTATTAGCAAATATGATTCAGAAAAATCAAGAGTTTTAAAGGTAAGTAGGTGATTTAATATTAAATAACTTAACTTGGTAAGTTTGGAACTCTTTCTAACAAATTAACATATTCCATGTTTCCAAATTTGAGAGTATCACTGTGCCCTTACCACTCAGATTTCCTTTAGATCTTTTTTTTTTTTCAGATTATTATCTGCATAATTGGCGCTACAATTCCATTGAAAAACTAAATGTTTTTTTTAATAAGAGTTGCTCTGATTTGGGTTGTAATTACTTAAAATATTAATAAACCTCTACTTATTAACAATATTTGTTCATTTTTATATTGGATTAAAGTTTTATTTTCAGTACTTTAAACACAATTCAAACACTTAAGGCAAATATAAACTATAATACAGTATCATATATATTTTTTAGTCTTATTTTTACTATCCATTTTTCTGATGTTAGGTCAATTATGGCTTCTAAACCACAAATATCAAATTTTCATATTTTAAATGCAATACAATAATAGCATCATCTTTATTAGTAAAGAAATTAATTTGTTTTTCGTATTTTATTAATTAAAATATTGATGATTTGCTAGAATACATCTAAGGCAGGTGTGGCTGTGCGCAAGACACTTAATAGTAAATGATGTTGCTTCTATCCCTAAGATGTGCGCTATGAGCTCTATTTAAAAATATTAGATGGTATTTTGGTTTATAATCAGTAATTAAAAGCTATATTTGGGCCAATTGGCCATTTTTCCGATCCCAATCATTTGGTGCTTAAGAATAATTATAATCTCGTCTAATGATATCAATTTTGGCATAGGATCTTAATGTTGTCATAACCATTTATTACATTGAAAATTTGTATCATGATTGATTTGCATTAGTCTGTATTCTATTTTAAACAATTTTTATTAAGAAAAATGTAAATATTTACCACATAGTTCTAGGGACAACATTGCATTTTTACTGCTAACTAGCAAATGTTCTTGTCTCCATTTTTCAAACACTAGCATTGTTCCTTCAAAATATGTAGGCCTAGCTAAATATTTAGTAAGGTAGTTGATTTTAAATTATCAAAATATTTTTTGTGTCTGTAATTTTACTGGTTGATCTTTATGGATGCGAAACGTGGCCTCTTACCTTTAATGACGAAAAGAAATTGAGGGTTTGAAAACCCGATGCTTAAGAAGATATTTGGTCCAAAAATGGATGAAGATAGTGGGGGATGGAGGAGGCTACATAATGATGAGCTATATGCCCTGAACTCATCATCAGGCATTGTTAGGGTAATGAAATCTCACAGGTTATGGTGGGTAGGTCATGCAGCATGAATGGGAGTATCTACAACCGAGTTGAAGATATTGACAGGCTAACCAAATGGGAAAAGACCACTGGGGAAGACCCAGACACAGGTGGGAGGATACAATTTAGATACACCTGAGAGAGATCAGGTGTAATGAGATAGACTGGATAAAATCAACTCAGGATAGGGATAGGTGGCATATTTTTGTGAGTGAGGCTAATTAACTTTCGAGTTCCTAAAGTGAGATAGAATAATTTATATGATAATAATTGTTTTTGAAGTATTAACTCAGTTGGAAGAACTTCTGTATTTTAATTTTGCATGGGTCCCAAGTTCGATTCCCGACATGGCAAGCATTTTAAAATAAATAAATTATGGCATCCCTTTTCTCAGTGATTAATTAATATTATTAGAATTCTGGGTGTTGTGTCTTTTCTGTAATTAAGTTATTTTGTAAGTTTTATGCTGATAAATCAGTTTATTTTAAAAACATAATAAATATGTTAAATACCTCAAATAAAAAAATATAATTATAAAGGATAACATTTTTAACTGTATAAATCTTTATAACAAATATATAAAATTAATCTTCTACTTTGTAAAAATAATATCTTATTACTCTAAGCATTAAAATGTAATATTAAAATTTCTTCTTAATGAGCTTTAGTCAGTGATACCAGATATTGTCCAAATAAGTTTAGAACTCACTGAAAAATCTTAATTGTTGATGCGGTTCTTCCTTTTCTGAAGAATTTTTTTTTCTCCCTATGCATTTTAAATTTTACCAGATTTGTTCAAACTTTGTTAATAGCTGTAGATGTGATTTAGAAATTGACTGACAGACATTGATGTGTCATTTAACAACTTTTCTTATAGAAAACATTTCATACGGTGCCTCTTAGAGTTGTACAAAATGTTATCTTAAGTCAGTTTTAGCAGTAGACAGACTGACCTTGATGTGATATTTTATTTAAGATATTTAACGTTCATGTTCTGAACCGACTGATAATATCATCACATGAGAACTTCTAGGAGCAAGAGGGAAAGGAGCTACCAATTTTGCGAGGAAAGGTATTTCCCCATACCTTTCAGGGTTATTTTACATACCACAATCGACATGAGACTGGCGGCTTTACTTTCCCTCTGAAGGAAGTTGTGCTATGGATATTTCGTCACCCGTGAATGCAAGTGCTTTATCTCCAAAAGTATTAAATTTGAGATATTTGGTGTTTACCTTTATTTAGAATTTATTTGATTCACCTGTTGTGAAATTGATACTACTATATAATTACTTAAAAAGATACTAACTCAAGTTCTCATCTAGTAACATTGGTATTATACTCAAGGCCAAACTTAAATGCTCTTTTACACTAAAGGGGAAAATTGGACATAGATCACTTGCATTCCCGGGTGATGATTTATTAATCAAGAAAAATCCGTTGACCTCGGCTTGGTTTGGACCCATGTCCATCGGGTCCTGAGGCGAGCACTTTAACCAATGACCACCGAAGTCAATTTGATGCAATAAATAATTAACTTTAATGGTGGAAAATAGTCACGCTGGCTCCCTTAAACATGTACAAAATTTTGTTCAAATTGATGTAATATTTGAAGGGAGGAGGGGAGTGCTCATTGACATTCTAACAAATTTACTAATAATATTAGTAAAAAACAGGTCCTCACTAGAAAGTTTTCTTCTATATCATGTTTTTTAGTTTGGTGTGGATACAATTCTTAACCCCAAATTTTGCTAAAATCATTTTAAAAATCTAGTAAATTATTGCTAATTGATTTAATGTTTTTTATGGTAAATAATATTTGATACATAAAATACTTGCAAGGTAATAATTCAATTTAGTACAGATGTATCCGTAGGTAAGTGGAAATAATTCATTTAATTTAAATTAGTTGAAAAATGACACATGGATACAAGAATCAAATACCGGAACCATTAGCTTAGTGTTGATTCAAGGGTCTCAGGTTCAATTCTTGTGTCTATTTGTCATCTTTTTTATATAATTTAAATTAATAATATTGGTTCTTGACCAACTCTTTGACTTTCCCTAGGCTTAATGTAATTGTTTTCAAAAGTGAAAAAATAAATTTATTAATTTGAAACCTGAATTGGATTTCAACCTTAATTTTTTCTTCGTATCTTTCATGCTGGTAATCTACCATATAGATAAATATACACTAGTGTGCTTGACTTGGATTCAAAAGGTCGGTATTTGATTCCTTTATATGGTAGGGCTATCTTCTCTTACATTATGGTTTCCCATATTTTTTACGAGCTCATGCTACTTTGTTTCCTCAAGTATTGTTTCTTAATATTCTATTTCCTTAGACTAGATAGTATGTAACTAGTAACTTGAACACTGAAACTAAAGTGTTGGTGTTATATTGTTATTTAACCCACATTGGTGGTTGCATTACACTTGTTTTACATTGGATTGTCGGTGATGGAAAGATCTGGTTTCAAATCTTGTTCAGGCATACTGGGGAGTTTTTTCCTAAATTATTTCCCACATTTACTTAAGGCTAGGTCTTCTTTTCCTCCAAATTTCTACTTTCCCTCCAAATTTCTACTTTCCCTATTCATACTCAATTAGTGTGACTAATGTATGCGTACAACCCAAATGGGTACTGTAAGAGCTAAAGTGTTAGAGTGTAATAATAAAGTAAATAAATTATGTTTAAAATAATTCACCGACTTGAGTTGGATTTAGGAAAGGAAATTTAAACATGTGTGTGTCATAGTTGCATTGTTAAGTTTTTGATTGCAAAACCCTTAGTCGGCACATGTCTCAAGAACTAAGGTAAAACAATTAATTAAATAGAGGCCGAGGAGGAGAGGGCCTTGTCTCTCTCTGGTCGGTCGTGTGGCACGGTTGTCTTTTGCACATGTAGTCCGTGATGTATAGTATGTCGGGCTTACATAGACTCGTGTTAGATGTCTTGACTTGTGGGTTCGAGTCTCAGTGATAGAAATTGCCTTATAAGACTACAAGATTGACTTGAGTGAGGATCGCTGTTGAGGAATGACTACTTATTTATTTAGCATCGCCTCTTATTACCCATTCAGGTTATACGCTCAAGTAATAATTACGCTAATGGATTAGGAATTGGGAAGGTTGAATTTTAGAAGAAGTGAACCCACATTTACATGAAGGGAGAGTGGAAAACCATTTATGAAAACCACCCCCAGTTTACCTGACTGAGATTCGAACCTCTATTTCCCTGCCCTCTGCATTCAAGCTCAACACGACTAGTGCATTAGCTAACTACACCATCGAGGCAGGTGGAACGACTACTAGTTGATCAGTTGTGTGGTTATGGCAGTATGTAGTTATGGCAAACGAACCGAGTTAAAATTCAATTCGACGCGAATCCTGCATTTTTTGTTCATCGAACTCTGTACTTCAAACATCATATGTAGCTTTGTTAAATAAGCACCTCATACACAAGGTCTACCAACGTCTCCGTCCTTCCACACTTAACTCGACAATAAACCCCAAAAGTTACAATACTAATATTTGAAGGGAAAAATAATTAAATTGCTATTTCAGATGACAAAGCTGCTTCGTCTGTGTGAAAACGTGTATTCTCAAAAAGACATGTTGTACATGGAAGAAAAATTGTTGAAGAGTACAAACTTTCAGTTCAATCTGGGTCAGCCAATGGTGTTTGTACACTACTACCTGGATGCAGACGCAGAATCAACTTCAGAGGTACTGTACTATCTTTATCTACACTTGCAGACATGCATCTGAGGTTTTATGGTCTGACGCAAGGGTCGACAATCTTTTTTTATAGCGTGGGTTGTATGAGTTTAAAAATATTAAGCAAATAACTTATACTAAGGATTAAGGCTGAGGCCAGGCTCGACCATATAGGATCAACTTTTGTCTGTTATTGGTCTAGACAACAAAGTGTAGTTCTTAAGTCTGTCAAACCTAGAACACATTTAAGGGGTGATAGACCTGAGAGAATGAACCTATATGCTTGTCTATAAATTTTGCCAAAATCTTGTGCGAGCCAGTTCCAGCTCTCGAGCTGTAGGTTGCTGACCACTCTCGTATTAGAATGGATTGCTGCTGACGATGAGATCGAGGCTCAATTTCCGGTTGGGTATGGTTTTTCCTAAAAGGTCTCCCACAATTATCTTAGCATAATTAATGTATGCGTCCAACCCAAAAAAGGTATGTGACACACTGGAAAAAACCAAAGCTTGTAATGTTAGCTCTACTGATGGTATGGCTGACACTGTGCCCAGGAGTCTGGACCGTTATCCTAACCAGCAGTGCTGGAAGGTCTTTTTTCATTCTTATGCCAGACTGATTCTGGTGCAGTTTAAATTTTGTTAATCCTTTTTGGAAGAAAAGTCTTTCAAAAATGATGTAACACTTTGATTAATCCTCAACAGTCCAATTTTCATTGGTAGTTTGTAGAAATAGTTTGAATCGACTTTTACTCAAATTTGAATCTTAATAACTTTACAAACATATCCTGAATCTTGAATTTCAATTCAAATCTTCAAAAACATGGTCACTATATATAATAGGTTAACTTTCCCATATTAGTATGATTTTCACCCCCTTTATGATGGATTACCACTGTTTAACATATTAATGAAAAGAATCTAATTCAAAATTGGAAGGATTGAGCCTAAAATATGGAACTTTATCGAATCATGAATACGCTTGAATATTATATGGACCCATTCTTAGTAGCTTATTTTGTATGACGCTTGAGTGTCACTACAACATTTGGTTTAGAAAACCAAGATTTTAAATAACTTTAGTTTTGTTGTAAAATAATTCTAGTTAATTGGGTAAATGTTTTAACAAGCTTCAAATTTCTATCATTCTGTCTCCACTAAAATAAACCGGCAATACTCTTATTTTTATAGGAAGCCCATTTTTGCCAACCACATTGATTGAAAGTCACTAACAAATTGGAATTCTAGAATGTCTTATTTGAATTAAGTTAATCTAAAAAGTTACTTAATATTTCCAAAAATTCCTCATATATTACTGTACATTACTAATAAAACATACCTATAATTTAAATACTAATGTATTTTTTCCCCCTTCAATGTGGCATGCTAGTTTCCAGTTTTCAAATAATGTGCTTTCTTTTAAAATCAGACTTTAGTTTACCCAAATCCAATAAGAAATTGTTTCTCTGGTTGTAGGAAAAATTTGTAAAAATAACTTTTCATATGGTATATTTTTGTACTAATCCTTACTGATTTAAAAATGTATCGTTAGAAAACATTAAAATCCCTTATTAACCATTAATTTTTTATTACATTCTTTTTACATACCAATTTAACTTTAAAAAGGTGGCTTCATAATCAGGTTATACAACCTATATCTTCACTAAGATTTAATATGAAATCTTTTTATTCTCACTGGAAAACATTAAACTGCTCCTTTATGAAATATATTTTTGATGTATCTCTTTAAGGACACGTTGCCTACCTGTAACTTCACGGAAGGTCTTGATGGGATTTCCCATGTTTATGAAGCTATGTTTTATTCAACAAGTTTTAAAGAAATAACGTTGAAACAAAATCTATATATTCTTAAGTACAGTAACTCTAGAAATAATCTGACGCTATCAAAATATTATAATTTTTATCTTGAAGTAGTTCTTTTTTAACTTTTTTTTTATAAATAATCTACAACTTAGGCTAATTGGTTTAGTCACAAAAATAGGCTCTAGGATTCTTTCTGCTAAGATGTAAATTAAAAAAGTCTCTGGTAGTATATGTATATCTAGAATAGGAAACAAGAAAAATGTAATTTAGCAAGTCAATGTTTTCATGGCACAAATAGTAAAGTGAGTGTGTAAACTTGTTAGAGGAAGAGGGAAAGTATTATTTGTAGATAAACAAGAAGACTCACGAGGTGAACTACTAATTTTCTTTCCTCGCTTTCTATTTCATACATTGTTGTCCAAGTGTGTCAAGTTAAGATGCAACCTGCTTCACAATCTTCAAGTAGGCAACATTGTTAAGGAAAACCTCTTTTCACCTTTTGAGGTACATTTGTTACATGGAAGAAGGTACAGATAAGATGGATAGAAACGTATAATTATGTATTTTGGAACAAACACAATATGAATGTGACAGTAAAAAAATAACAATATTTATATTTATGTATCTTCTGTGTCCAAAATGCACTTGTAAATTAGTCATAGATAATCCCAATGAGATAGAATAAAAATAACTAGACATTGGATATGTTATTATTATTAACACCGCGTCTTACTACCCATTCGGGTTATACGCACTTACGCTAATGTGTAATGGTAGGGTGATTGTAAGATGAAATGGAGGACCTACAGTTTAACGTGGAATCCGAACCATGGTGGAGGACTGGCATTCCTCACATTCACAAGTTGTGATTAATACACGTCTTGTCAGAGGTGAAGGAAGGGTTTGGCAATCAGATAAATCTGTGCCGGGACCGAGGATTGAACCCCGGACCCCAGCGTAGAAGTCCAATCCCTTACCCCTAGACCACCAGGTCACCTATTGGATATGTATGCTATAAATTGAATGCAAGGAAGATAATTTAACCAAAATGCTTTGTGTGTTATATTTTCTTTGCTTCATAGCAATGACTATCCACTCATAGTGTTACAACATGGCAGATATTTTTGTTAGTAACACATGGATTATTGTGGGTGTTAAAGTTGACATAAAAGATGTTACCTTCGACATTTTGAAGCTTTGCACAGTCCTATCTAGCACCTAGTAACCTAATTTAGATTATATAAAACTTAGAGGCTGACTGATTCATATCCCATTCAGGAAGAATATAGAATGCTCAATAGATGCCTGGCACAAGTAACATGGTTTGATAAATGCCTAAAATCATTCACAAAACCTATTTCAGATGGTGAACACTTGCAACTACTTGCTGGACGTCCTATCACTGAACAGTGACTTTGCTTCAGTGACTCCCTCGCGACTGGCAGCAGGGGCAGTGTACACTGCGTTCTCTTTGAACAATAAACAAAACAAATACAACGACAGGAACTGCACACCCTTTTACCAAGTTGAAGATATTATTCAAATAAATACAGCAATGTTGTCAGAACTTGATAAGGTCTACAGTGAAAAAACCAAGTTGACAAACGCATTTAAAAAATTTAAAAGTTCTCGTTATGGTTCATTGAGCATTAAGTTGAAAAAACAGTTGAAAACACAGTCATAAAGGTCGGTGAAACAATTAGCCTTGCTGGACAAGTGTCTAGTTTACTGCGCTGTACTAAAACAGGAGGAGAGACATTCAAGATTTAATTATATACATGATCTCAAGTCTAGTCCTTACAGGCTTATATGTTGTTTAAATTATTATATTTATTTAAAACTAGGATAATATTATATAATGACTTTTCTATTATTTAAATTATTATATTTATTTAAAACTAGGATAATATTATATAATGACTTTTCTATTACTTGGGATTGTGCTTTCGTAATTACTCTTTTTACTATCAATAAGATTAATTTTTGCAGGAAAGAGAAATATAATTTTAAAGAATGTTGATGTGATAGACATAGTTTTTAAATTTGTTTTATTATCTGTACAACTAATTCTACAATTTTTAATTTTAATTTTATTGAATCACTTCTAGGGAAAACTTTTTTTTTTCACTGTTGATTCACAGTTGCAAATGAGGAAAAGCAAGTACAGGAAAGAGTGATTGTAGCAAAAATTACACTGCTACTGCTGTACAAATAAGTAGTTAATGGTTGCCTGAATATGTGTTAAATAAAACCTTCTTCTGGATAGGCCACTTAAAGGCAAGTTCATTTTAGAAACAACTAAATCCAATTTGTTTGGAACACTTTTGCGGCCGGTGTATTCAGGCTTGGGCCGCATCAAAGAAATAGTAACTACAACCAAAATATTAGAAGCTGCTATTTCTTCAACGCAGCTCAACCCTTAAAACATAAATTTTAGTTATTACTTTTTTGTTCGGTGGCAGGAGTGTGAAGTATAAATTTTATTTTCATCCCTCTTTCCTGTTCTTTCTTTTATACATGAGATTAAATATGTTTATAATTTAATGTTTTCAGTATATTAATGTAATTTCAAATGTATGTTTCAAAGATAAAAATTGTTCTCTTGACATAGTTTCTAGTAAATAATTCTACATTGCCAATGTGTATGTTTAATTTTTGTTTATTAATTTTATATTTAAGAAGTTAAAATTGTTATGTTAAATAGTTTTGTATGAATTTGAAGCAATATCTGTTAAGACTTTATATTTTACAGTTGACTACAATCAAGTTCACTTTTTAAACAAAATTCAAGTAATTTTACTAAAAAGAAAAAAATTGACATTTCAAAATAATTGTTGGAAAATTGCTACTTTTATATTCCCTTCAGAAGAGGCAAATGTAAATATATTTATTTGTAAATGCCTACATTTATTCAAGTTTTAATACAATTTATTTATTTGAATACATGAGATTATCTTTTATAGAGATGGGTTGAATTCTTATTTTTTAAATCTTAATTTATAACTTTCTTTTAAATCCCAAAACCAAATTTGATTCCTCAATACTAATAAATATAGAATTTTATTAATAGTGAAAACAATTTACAATTAGAAATATAAACTTTCATTTTTTAGTAAATTATCATTGCTTACAGAACTGCTTACTTGCTCTTTAAAGACACTGAATATTGATTTGTTTGTTTTTTAATTAGATTTTGTACTTGAGCTGCTAACTTTCTTTTTTGGTTTAAGAAAACTGAAATGTAATGTTTTCTCAATAGTGTTAAGTATAAATAGTTGATTTAACTTAATGCGTAGTATTGTAATTCAAAGCCTTTAAATTTGGATTCGAGATTCTATCTTTGAAATTCTTTCAGTAAGAAATAAACATCCCACTTTAGTATTTTGTTTTTCTATTGTTGCTGAAATCGGTAGACAATTTCTTACAGAAAAATATTGTTTCTACAGTAAAATTTACTAATTTAATTTTAAATGCATACAAAACCTTAGCAGCTGACTACCCTACCAGAAGAAGTGTTAGAAAATAAAATTTCACACTAGCTTGATGTTTGTCAGTACCCAATCTATGTATAGTAGAAACACAAACATATGTCAAATTTAGCACTCACAGAAAATAAGGATAGTATTTCTAATGTGAACTTAAATCAGAATGATCCTGCAAAACATTTAAAAAATAGCATTTCATTTTAAGGTTAAGAGTAATAGTATGCTTGTTCAATCCAAATTCACTCCCAGAAATATTTATTAAAAAATTGTTTAGCCCAGAATGTAGAATTAAAAAAAAAGTAGTTTGGAATACCTGTTAAAATTAGGTTTGACTGTAGGCCTACTAATGTTAAGATTTTGTCCTGTACTACTAATTATGTTAGTCTTAAGAATTGTTTGTAAGTTAGCTAGTTAATTTACTTTTATCTATTTTATTGTGTTAGTTAAATTCAACCTAAAAAAAAAGAACAGCATCGTGCATATGCATTATTTTCAAAATTGTTCAGCTAAATTATAACCAAAAAGTTTTAGCCATAGACTACTTTTAAAATTAAAATTATATAAAGCTATATTGTTTATTTGTTTTTAAGTTGAAACTAAAAAAAAAGTGTAATACAGATATAATCTGTGAAAATTATTATTACAATTGTTGTGCTCTTAGAAGTTATATTAAATATACAAAACTAAACATAGAATAATCATTATCATCATGAACTGTTTCCATTCTGTGGGCAGATTAGTTTAATAAATTCTTCCATCTTTCTTTATCCTTTTACCATTTTCCCTACTTTATTCATGTCCGCTCTTTTCCTCTTGCCTGCATACTTGCTATTATCTGCTCCTCCCATCTTTTCCTTTTCATTATTGGTTCTTACCATCTCAGCCTTGCTTCCTCTACTATCTCAAGTACCCTCTGTATCCCAACTCTGCCCAAACATCTTCATTCCTAATCCTATTTCTTCTGGTGACAACTAGCATGCTCCTCAAAAACTTTATTCCCATGGCTTCAACCTTCCTAGTGTCCTCTTCTCATTAGATCTTCTCTGCTACCCCCCACCTAAAGCATGCTTCCAAGATACTTCACACACCTTACTACTTTCAAATCAATATTAATTGTGTAAAATGATGTATAATGAGCTGTGAATGGAACTGAAGTGTCAAATTAATGCTTTAAATAACTTTGCTAACCATATTAATCTGTTTTTATTACCATATTATAAAATATAATTCTAAACATATTTTAATCACATTATATTAACCAATAAAAATATTAAATTACCATTATATTTTGACAATTTTCACTGGAATTCTTATGGTTTTTTTAGATAGCCTAAGTTTGGTTTTGGCCAAAGTTAATAGTTTTCATGAGGATTGACCAGTTAATTTGATTTCTTTACCTAAGACGCTGTTAAATGTTTTTGAATTATATTTAACACAAAATACATTGACAACTAAACATAGGAACAAAGATGAAGAGTAGCTTCTAAGGCAGGTATGATAGATAAACTAGTCTCTTTCCATGGTTGTGTGCTGCCTGCAGACCTATGATCGACCGATATGCACACCAAATGTGCAATGTTTGGCAGCATATGTATGTCAACAGTTGTCAATCCGCTTTGGTGCCCACATGGTCTACTTGCTTCGCACTAGGCTAGACGAAATGATCAGGGTTCGAATCTTGGTCGGGTGTACTCAGGCTGGATTTTCACTCTCCCTCCACACAAATGCGAGTTCACATCCTCGAAATATAACCTTTCTAATCCTTAAAACTATTAGTGTAATTAGTAAATTAGTGTATAAACCGAATGGGTATTAGACGGGGTGCTAAAAAATTATTGGGTTTTTTTTCATACGAAAATAAACACCTGAGAGCTCAGAACTTGGGGTGGAGACATTTGTCAACATTTATAAAAGTTTCTTTGGCGTAAGTTTAAAGTCAGACATTTACATCATTGTTGCAAATAAAAGTTTTAAAATATCTGGTAAACACATAAGCAAGTATTACTGTTTTTGGGTGGTAAGGTACTAAGTTGGAATTCTCTTTACTAAAAAATATGACAGTGTTGAATGTTTTGAAATAGGGCCCCCTAAGATTTTCAATTTTCAATGCTACCCTTATGATCAAACTAGTTTGACACACTTGCCCTAAAGGAATACGTAAACATTAGTTTGGCGAGCGAATGGGAAAATCCCATGTTTAATTATTATAGCCATTACACCTGGCCAATCTTAGGCTCTGATTTCTGCATCAAGTGTCTCAGTGTGTGATGTAAATCTTAACACTTTGGACGGTGTGGTTTTTCTTTTCGCAGTGGGGAACTGACGGCCAGAATACATGGTGTTGCCTCTTTTCCTTTTTCTTCCTTCAAATGAGTTCTGTTGGAATAAAACAGGTTGAGGGACCTCTCTAAAAGAGGCATCCAATTACCAATCGTTTGCTGAGGGCCCCTGGAATTCCTTATACCTCGGGGAAGGGGGATAAGTCCCTAAAAACCTCATTTTGGCCAATCCCCCACCCCACCCTCTTTACTCAAATAAGAAATTAAGTTACACCACCATTGACCCACCCTGGCTAAGTCAAGAGATGATTTCTTCTTTATTTAATAAAGTTGAAAATTTAACCATTTTTAAAATAGATATTTCCAACATAACCAAATGTACTGAAAACTTTGATTCTCATACCTATTTGAGAGTATTGAAAAGATTGACCGTTGGTGGGGGCAGCAGGGTTGAGACTGGGCCCAGCTTTTCCGATGAATTTAGCCTAAAGTCAGATTCAGATAGGAAGACACTTTTTGACAGTTACAAAAGTAACTTAAAACAGTTTTCATATAAGTAATCTTATGTCAAATAGTGTGATCTACAGCATTCAGTAGGACCTGGCAGTCTAGGGGTAAGGTGTCAGACTTCTGTGCTGGCGGCTGGAGTTCAATCCTCGGTCCCGGCACAGATTTATCTGATTACCAAACCCTTCCTTCACCTCTGACAAGACCTCTTGTGAATGTGGGGAATGCCAGGCCTCCACCATGGCTCGGATTCCACGTTAAACTGTAGGTCCTCCATTTCATCTCACAATCACCCTACCATTACACATTAGCGTAAGTGCGTATAACCCGAACGGATAGTAAGACGCGGTGCTAATAATAATAATACAGCATTCACATTTGATAGATACTATCATTGTCTATAAAGTAATACTAATAATTGTTAAAATAATATCAATTTTTTCTGAAAACAAATATGTTTGTAATTTCTAAAAGTTTCTCCCTACTAAATAATTAATTAGACAAGATTGTTTTGTTTCTTTACTGAAATTCCAGGTGTTATCTTAAAAAACAAAATCTAGCATTCAGGATTAGTACACCAGTTTTACCTACACAATAAATAACATAAGTTTACACTACACACTAAATTCACAAAACTAAAAGCCTTCACATACATTTATACCCAGACAGGCTTTTATAAAATTTGATGCTGTATATATTTTCAGAAACTACAACCTGTTGAGGGTTGATAGCTAAACTCTCCCCCCCCCCCTTATCTACTTACCCATCCCAGCCCTCTTATTCGTCTTTCTTTGCAGACTCGTTTGCGATGTGCTTTTGGAACTGCCATTTGATAGTTTCAACTCTAAGGGTTTTGTTGTTTCCTAATCTCAAAATCTTAAGGTGGGATGGAAGGGGACTCAAAAAAAGGTCAGTGTTTTTGCAGTTTTTATGGCGAAACATTTATTTTTTTTGCCAAAATAAAAAAAATATTTCTTCAGTACAAACATAGAATTTAATTTTATTCACATGTAAATGAAAAAGTTGTCATTAAATTCCAGAACACCCTTGACAAATATTCAAGGAATTTTGAGGTTACCATATGAAGAAAATTAAATTCTGTTTGTATTGGAGTAATATTTAATTTATTTGAGCCAATAAAAATTTGCCGTAAAAACTGCAAACCACTTAGCTTTCCTCGCGTTCCCTTCCATTCCACCTTAACCACTTCCACAGCTCTTCCCACATTCACTAATTTTTCCTTTGTTAATATTTTTTTGTAATTTATTTGGCTTTGTTTTCTGACAAATGAAAACAGTCTGAAACTATTTTTAAATGTATATAAATATTAGAACTATGGCGACATACCTACATACTCGTATTTTATGGGTTTTTTAATCTGAAATAAGCCATTAATTATGTTGTGTTTTTTTTTTCAAATTGGGGAAGTGGGGGGCGGCTTAGCTAAAAAAAAACTGGCTATGGCCATAAAAGAGGGGTAACAATCAATTTCCTTCAAGAACCAGCTCTTTTTACGGTGGCAGCAAAGTAAAGTGTGGACTGTGTTATTCTCATTGTTAAAGCCACATTGTGCCTTTTATGGTAGTCTATCCTATCTCTCTTTCCTTTGCCTTCTTCCCAATACAACAAAATGTTTTGGTTAACATAGTTTAGAAATCATGTGCTAATATAGTCAGTTGATTCAGAATGTGTTTAGCGCCCTTAATAATAAAAAAAACTTTGAGGAGAGCCTAGTCGAGCTACCTTCTTTTTACAACCAGTGCTCCAGCGGGTGCCATTTAGCCTCTCCTACTCAATCCTGATCTCGCCGCCAATTGATATATCTCTGGATCTGAGTAACCTGGAGGAGGTTGGGTTGAATTCCAGACGAGAGACAGGAGACTGGTCAACAAGCCTGGAACAGGGTCTGGCCAGTTGACTCCCTGCTGGGTGGACGAGGATGATGATCTAATTCATAATCAGCACCCAGAGCCTCAGTTATGGAAGCTTACCTCCTAGAGAAGATCTATTTGAGGAGCTATAAGCGGCAGGTCCGTTACTCAGGGGTAGGCCACAACAGGCTTAGTAGGCTGGTGGCCGGAACAAACATGTACTCAAGCACACACAGGAAAATGCCGGATCTGAAGAAAGGTTGACAACCATAAGCTAAGAATAGGAACTCTGAACATTGGAACACCCACTGGAAGAGTGAAAGAGATCGTGGATTTGATGGACGAGGGAAGATTGGATGTCCTGGGCCTGAGCGAGATCAAATGGAGAGAAGTAAGGAATGGCTTTGTTCTACATTGGACGGGGAGGAGAAGGGCTGCAGGTGGAGGTAGTAGGGATGAACAATAGAATAATGAAGGTGACAATAAATGAAAGGGGTGTAGGTGAGACAAGTGTACAAGTGACAAGTGGGATATCCAACAGAAGAAAAAGACACGTTTAAGGAAGACCTAGAAAACCATATGGGAAACGAGTGCCAGATAGTAATGGGCGATCCGAATGCAATATTAGGAAAAAAGACAGTAGTGTTAGAGGAGGTGTTAGTTAAGGAAGGATGGGTAGAGAGAAATGAGGAGGGTAAAAGGTTGTTTTAGTTAGTTGCAAGATATAAAATTAAAGTGTAAAAATGCTACTATAAGAAGGAAAGAGAACGCTATAAGATCGCTAGATACATTTGGGATGGGGAGCAAAAGTCGGTGATAAGACTCCTTTCTCATGAATGAATAAATGAAAAGGCAGACCTTAAACACCAAGGTAATACCAAGTGTGTCCTTAGTGACCACAGGTTGTTGGTGGCAGACATGGATGGTAATGTAGGAGAAAGGTAGTAAGACAAGAAAGAAGAATAAGAGTGTATAGGCTAAAGATTGAAGAGGAAAGAGAGCTATACCTAAGAAAGGTAAAAAGCTTAATACCCAAGGGTGAGATTCAAGATGTAAAAATGTAATGAGAAAGGTTGAAGAATAGTTTGGTGGGAGCTGGAGAGGAGGTGTGTGGGAGGACAAGTGATAATGGCAAGTGGAAGGAGACATCCTGGTTGAACAACAGACAAAAGGAACCAGTGGAGGAGAAGAATAAAGCATTCCAAAGGAGTTTTAAGAATAGGAATGAGGAAACGAAGGAAGAATATAGGCAGAAGAAAAGAGTGAAGCTGGTTGCATGAGAAGCCAGGAAGGATTGGATGCAAAAATGGACGGAAATGCTGGAACTGGACGTAGAAGGAAGAAAGAACGTGTTATACAGCCTAGTAAGAAATTAGAAAGAGAAATACGGATTAAATGGTTGAAAGAGGGTAAGGGTAGATAGTACAGGCTAACGAAAATAGCAGATAAACTTCAAGAACATTTTTAAATGATTATATAAATATCACTTCCTTTACTATGGAAGCTAAACAGTATTATCTTGTTGGTCTCCACTATAACGCAATATTATAAATCGATGCATAGTGGAAACAAGTAAAGTAACGTAATCTGAAAATTGAAAATTGACACCTGGACACGGGAATTGAACCCAGGACCTTTGGCCTAGTACGCCAATTCTCTAACCACTGAGCTATCCAGGAACTACCGAGTCGAAGGTGGCTACATTATCTGATAGCTCGTGATCTTAATAAAATCACACATTTGTAGCCGACAATTTCCGCACGTCCATCATAGACTCTGCCTTAAAATATGAGTGGAGAATGACCTTGGGCACGGGACGATTGCTGGATAGCTCAGTGGTAGAGTGATTGAGTCGGTTGTTTTAAGCGCATGCACGCGGATTGAACCGGTTATTTTAAGTGCATGCACACGAATTGAACCGGTTATTTTAAGTGCATGCACACGGATTGATTTGGTTGTTTTTAGCGCATGTGAACTGGTTGAGCCGATTGGTTTAAGCGGATGCGCACTGATTGAGTCGGCTTTCTAAGCGCATGCTCACTGCTTAAGTCGGTTGGTTTTGAAATTTGACCGGCTCTCTCAAGATGATGGTGTCGTGAATAAAAGGGTGATCCGAAAATATTTTAAGTCCCTCCTAGAGGACAACGCCGACGAGACTGAAACCTTGTGATTGGCTTAGTTAGAGCTCATCACGTGATTAATTTTCTGCTCTACGTATGTTTTTCTGCGCATGATTTGTTTCAAACCTCTACCTCTTATAAATTATACAAGTTGGTAGAGTAGTCGTTATTAGTTGGACTGTGAAGGAATTGGGTAGCGCGCGCTTAGGCCAGTCTTCCGACACTTGACTGGACACGCTGTATACAAGAGAGTGTTGGATTCAGTTGGATTGGGCTCTTAAGTGTAGTTTGAAGAGTGCCGGAGAGTGGCCGATTATAATGTGTGTGTGTGTGTGTGTGTGTGTATTAAGGACAAGTCTGACGTCTGACTATCAATTAACCAGAGCTGTGGCACAACAGTAACCATTTAAAAGATGTTATATTGAATAATAATAATATTTAGCACCGCGTCTTACTACCCGTTCGGGTTATACGCTTTAAGTACTAATTACTCTAATGGATTAGAATTGGGAAGGTTGAATTAGAGGAAGTGAACCCGCATTTGTGTGGAGGGAGAGTGGAAAACCATTTAGGAAAAACCACCCTAACCAAATTTTAGATTTTTTTTTACGTTATAGTATAATCTTTTCGTAAATCAAACCAAGGACCTTTAGCTCAGCTCACCAATAAACAGACACGATACAGACTAAGCTAAAAGAGTTGGACATTAATTAGTAGCTGTTATAAAAATTACTATTTGAGTTATATCATATCTAGTGAGATAATTCAAAAATGTTTTCGAAATATTTCGAAGACGGGAAGGTTATTGAGGATGTCGCAGACCTGGCGGTCCAGCGGTAAGGTGTCAGACTTCTGTATTGGCGGCCGGGGTTCAATCCTCGGTCCTGGCATAGATTTATCTGATTACCAAACCCTTCCTTCACCTCTGACAAGACATCTTGTGAATGTGAGGAATGCCAGGCCTCCACCGTGGTTCGGATTCCACGTTAAACTGTAGGTCCTCCATTTCATCTCACAATCACCCTACCACCACACATTAGCGTAAGTGCGTATAACCCGAACGGGTAGTAAGACGCGGTGCTAATAATAATAATAATAATAATAATAATATTGTGGATGTCAAAGCCAAAGCGAGGAACATTTGATCTTCTACTTCAACATTTCGAAGCCTCGCACACATTTAATCGAATCATCAATAAAGATACTATTGACGCAATAAATAACGATACTATTCTAGAGCCATTCCAACCAAACTCTAGCTAATGTAATTATTAGAACGAACGCTAATAAGAGATATAAGATAAGACCGACCGGCCGGCCGGTTTTGTTTGACGGGGAGTGAAGAGCGAGGTTCTATTTTTTTAACGAGTTGAGAGTTGATTTGATCGCACTTCGTTAAGGGGACAACAAACAATTATATCCACTGCAACTGAACGGGAAGTTAACACGCAACAAAGAAGGAAGATAGAGTAACTAGCGGCACAGACAGCAACGGACCGTGACAGAGTCAAAGTAATCTAACAGGCCCGGGCTTTGAGCTTTGAACACCTCCTCTATCTTACACCACAATTTTCCTAGGAAGGCTTCTTTAGAAAATACATTATTATTATTATTATTATTAGCACCGCGTCTTACTACCCGTTCGGGTTATACGCACGTACGCTAATGTGTAATGGTAGGGTGATTGTGAGATGAAATGGAGGACCTACAGTTTAACGTGGGATCCGAACCACGGTGGAGGCCTGGCATTCCTCACATTCACAAGATGTCTTGTCAGAGGTGAAGGAAGGGTCTGGTAATCAGATAAATATGTACCGGGACCGAGGATTGAACCCCGGCCGCCAGCACAGAAGTCCGACACCTTACCTCTAGACCACCAGGTCACCGACTTTTAGAGAATACAGATATCATATGCTTTAAATTGAAACAATGACTCCTGGACACGGGAATTGAACCCGAAGTACGCCAATCCTCTAACCACCGAACTATCCAGGAGTCATCCCGTGATCAGAATCATTATTTCACTCATATTTTAATGCAGAGTCTGTGATGGACGTGTGGAAATCGTCAACTACATCTGAGTGATCGATTAAGATCACGAGCTATCAGATTCCTATGGC
This sequence comes from Timema californicum, assembly GCA_902141385.1. Lineage (NCBI taxonomy): Eukaryota > Metazoa > Arthropoda > Insecta > Phasmatodea > Timematidae > Timema > Timema californicum. The sequence continues at coordinate 107,408 of CABFOW010001070.1, forward strand.
AAGGTGTCATGTTCCGATTGAAAGAAGATGATATTATTTAAATGCTGCTATAACCATATTTATCGAATATAATAGATTGGATATTTAACCCATGAAAATACAAATAGGCGTATATTGATTTTCGTTCAGAAATGATAGCACCCGCTGGACTGCTGAAGACGGGTAGATTGAGTTCGATCCGGGTCGGGTGTACTGAGGGAGTTTTTTTCTTAAATAGTTTCCCACTCTCTCTCCACAAAAATGCTGGTACAATTTCTTTAAATGGCTCACCCAAAAATTTTACTTTGGGGGAGGCATTCAATAAAGGCTGTAGCCAGAATACAATTTCGGTGGAAAGGGGGAATGTTTAGTTTATTACGTTAGCTTAGGACAATGATTTAGGTAATGTACAGTAGCCCCATGGCTTCTTTGGTGCTGACTGACAGCTTTGAAAAGTTATCAGACCAAATTATGTATCCCTACGCCGAACACATATGATCTGCAAAAACATGTGTTTAGCAGTTGTCACTTTTGATGGTCAAAATTTAGGTGTATACCTAAATGTTGACTGTCAGAAGTCATCTGCAAGCTGTCAATCAGCACCAAAGAAGCCACGGGGCTACTGTAGGTAAGACTTTCTTGCAGGTCCGCCTTATTCCTAAGATTTAATTTGGTCAGGTTAGGTAGGTTATTCTAGAATAGGGTAGTTAGATAAGGTATTCTCGATAATATATAATTACTGGTTACTACATAAATTTCCTACGAAAAGTATGAAATACAACAGCAAAACTAATTTATTTCACACTTTGCCCAAACCACTTAGAAACTATATAGAAAGCCTAGGGATTGTATAGAATGCCTGGACTACACATATTGCCGTTATCATTTATACCGGGTGAGGCATATGAGTTGAGACACCAGATTATCACGAAAATGAAACTTATTACAAAAAATTGTTTCGAACAAAAGTTTTTTGGTTTTTGAGGGGTAAATAAAGAGAACAATACTAATAATGTTTGATTTGATTAAAGTCTTAAGTTTATTTCAAGGTAAACTTTTTTTTTAATGGAAACCTATAATTTTTTTTAACGTAGATTTATTCTGAACAAAAAAGAACTTTTGTCTGACACTTTTTATTATTTGACATCCATTTTTTAAGATATTTTAACTTGTGCTTTTTATAACAATTTTTTATTCGAGAAATTATTACATTATGTTGAATGCAATATTATTTATAAAAATACTTTAATAAATGTTCAAAGTTATTGAATAATTTTTTATAACAATTACAAGTTAAATTTCTTCAAAAATTAATGTCTAATAAAAAAATATTTCAGAAAAAAAGTTTTCTTTGTGTATGTAGAATAAAAAGCCTCTACAAACATAATAGGTTTCCATTTAAAATCAAAACAAAGTCGTCCTTGGAATAACCTTGAAGACGTCGACCAAACTCAAAATAACTAGTGCTGTTCTTTTTCTCCTTCAAAAAAAAAAAAAAA
>CABFOW010001070.1:108912-120514 GCA_902141385.1 Timema californicum
AAAAAAAAAAACAAACATTTGTTCGAAACATTTTTTTAATGTGAAATATTTGGGATATTTGGCATATAAACAAATCACAAGATCAGTTTTTATGGGTTTTATCAAATTTCAAAACCGACCGACTCAATCAATGCGCATGCGCTTACAAAGTAAGATGCAAGCAGACAGCTTAATCTGCTGTTGTGAAATGATTTAAAATAACTCATCGATTGTAAGGTGCATGCGTCGTTCTTGTTGGTTTCACGACACAATACAATAATCTGAAAACACCTATTGAGATATTAATTAGAGATGTCATGATACTCGTTTTTATCGATTTCGATTCTTAAGTTCAACCTCAATTTTTCGATTCTCAATTTCTATTCTTGAACATTTCCTATTTCATTATTTTTCCAAACATTCAACCGCATATAAAATCATATTTATTCAACTTTATAGCATATTAAAAAAAACACTAAAAAGTAAAAACGTAAATAGAAATAAACACAATTCATTTTTAATTTTGAGAAAGAAAACGATCCATTTTGCCAAGTACTAAAGCATATGCTATATAATTAATAATACAGTTAGGAATTACAATAGTAATCATGTATTTTTAACTACAAATAAAGCCTCACTGAGTCAAACATTTATAAATAATTTTAAAAAGTTATAATAAACAATTATCGAAAACACAAGATTTTAAATTCACTAAATCAAGTCGTTAATTGAACCTATATATATAGCAAATAACAGCAAGTAAACTATTATATAGTGATAATCGATTACTAATTACTAGGTACTGATTCTGAATTTTGGCGTTTCGCGGTTGTCAGTACTTTCGTTGAGAGCCAAGAATAGAGGTATCATGACTCATAATATTAAGATCGGTTCTCGAGTCTTTCTATACCAGTAAAAATCGAGGGAATCGTGGTATCGAAGAGTAGAGTTTGACAACCTTAATATTAATATTAAATATATTATGTATATAATATAGAAAAATAAAATGTGGGTAATCTACCGTGTCTAGCCAGTGTTGAAAAGCATCATGGGCCAACACTCGTCTTTTCTAGCTCGCGGATTGCTTGCTTGTTCACCCAATCATAATTTGCTCTAAAGGCTGGTTCACACACAACACTGAGCTAAGCTATGCTATGCTGTGCTAAGGTTTTGTCACTTTGGTTTCACGCTCATTGCTAAGCTATGATGTGCTAAGGTTTTGTCACTTTGGTTTCACGCTCATTGCTAAGCTATGCTAAGCTATTCTATGCTATGCTGTGCTAAGGTTTTGTCAATTTGGTTTCACACTCATTGCTAAGCTAAGCTGAACTATTCTATGCTATGCTGTACTAAGGTTTTGTCAGTTTTGTTTCACACTCATTGCTAAGTTAATGGTGAACTATTCTATGCTATTCTCTGCTAAGGTTTTGTCAGTTTTGTTTCACACTCATTGCTAAGCTATCCTGAGCTATTCTATGCTATGCTGTGCTAAGGTTTTGTCAGTTTTGTTTCACACTCATTGCTAAGCTAATCTATGGTTCCTCTTTTCCCTCCTGGAATCACTATGGTTTCTTTGTGTTCGGCTCCAGTGAAGTTAAGTTATGGAATTCTCCAAAAAGTATTGTTCGAGTTCAGGTGAGAGTACTGAGGAAAAGGAGCTGCTGCTGTTAGCAGCTGTTTTGGAAAAGGAAGAAAATGTAGGATGCGGAGATTTGACTTTTCAATTAACGGTTTCATTGAAATATAAAATCACTTATTAAATTCTAAAATCTAAATAGAGTAGTATTTAAATACACGTGAAACAAACTGAAAGCCAAACTCCAACACTCCTCTAGTTATTTTCAACAATCCACCACTGCGTCTATTCAACACTATACCAAGCTGCGTTATACGCATGCGCAACATAAGATGGCTCAAGATGGGAGGTGGGAAAATTGCCCGGCCAGCAATCGGAGAAAACATAGCGTGGAGTATCAAGGCATAGCTTAGCTTTCTGTTCTGAAAATTGAAAAAATGACACCTGGACACGGGAATCGAACCCGGAACCTTTGGCATAGTACGCCAATGCCTTAACCACTGAGCTATCCAGGAAGTGATAATTGGTTCTGAGCACGGGACGATTCGTTTATAACTAAGCCCTTTGGCCCGTGTCAAGGCTTCATCTTTTAATTTTCAGAATATGATATCTAGATGAAGTAATCCTCACTAAAAGAATGAATAATACAATATTTAGCACCACGTCTTACTACCCGTTCGGGTTATACGCTTTAAGTACTAATTACGCTAATGGATTAGGAATTGGGAAGGTTGAATTAGAGGAAGTGAAGCCGCATTTGAGTGGAGGGAGAGTGGTAAACCATTTAGGATAAACCAACCCCAGTTCACCCGACCGAGATTCGAACCTCGATCTCCCCGTCCTCAGCAGTCGAGCTTCAACACGACAAGCGCGTTAGCCAACTACGCCACCGAGGCGGGTCATGAATAATAGCTTTGGTTATTTGGTTCTTAGCTTTCTGTGTTAACCAACACATTTAAATATATGGTCCGCTATTTTTCTAAACAGTTTAGCAAAGCAAATCTTAGCTTAGCTTTCAGTGTGAACCGGTCTTAAGTTTCCAGCGAACGTGTGAATCAGTTCCTAGAAATGGCCGCACGAATAGTGGTCCCGGCAACACTGCCTCGTCGAAAACCAGGACTGGGTGTTGTTTTCCATTTATAAAGGGTTTTTTTTCCACTCTACCTTCATGTAATAACGCTCAATATACAGTAGCCCCATGGCTTCTTTGGTGCTGACTTAAAGCTTTAAAAAGCTACCAGACCAAATTTTATCTTTAACCGGATGATCTGAAAAAAACATGTGTTTAGCAGCTGTCACTTCTGACGGTCAAAATTTAGGTATATACCTAAATGTTGACTGTCAGAAGTCAGCTGTGAGTTGTTAGTCAGCACCAAAGAAGCCGTGGAGCTACTGTAGTTTATCTTGTCCACCTCATTATTTGTGGTTTAAATTAATTGTAATGGAAGGGAACGAGAGTTGAAATGTTCTTTTACTCAGTTTTTATAACAAAAAAAAAACAATTTTTTTGGGCACAATAAATATAATATTGTTCCAGTAGAATGATTCAGTTTGTCCACACCAGGTATGTGCATACCTACTTAAAGGAGGACCAAATTAAAAGAAAAGAAAAAAATTTGGTGGGTCGATGACTTTAATTAATTAATTTTTCTTCAAACTTAATTTAAAAATAATTATGAACATACATAATTGACTGACAGTGAATAAGTTTAAATACAGTGAGACTTACATAACAATTATAAATACCTTAATGGATGACTATGTTTTTAAGTTAGTTCAGAAGATTGGTATGATGGGGGTGAGATGAATGTAACTTTGAATCTCAGGAGAAAAGACAGATGATCATCAGTAAGTTGGTCTCTAAGATCACTTTCCATAAGTCTCGTGGTTGAAAACACTTGTTAGAATGAAACAACCATTGCCATATAATTTTGGCCATGATTTACCAATTCTGGAAATGTTGAGGGTCAGGGCGGCAACACAACGGAACACAACGCAACATATTTAAATGATGTATTCCGCGGGCTGGATTGAGCACGCCGGCGAGTCGTATATAGCCCGTGGGCCGTAGTTTGCCAATCCCTGGTCTACACAGAGTATATTGGAACGTCCCTACTGAGTCGATATTGTCGATCGAAATGTCGACTAGGTGAGGACAATCGACAATGTAGACTCGGTGGAGACGATCGACAATGTAGACTAGGTGGAGACAATCGACAATGTAGACTAGGTGGGGACGATCGACAATGTAGACTAGGTGGAGACGATCGACAATGTAGACTAGGTGGAGACGATCGACAATGTAGACTAGGTGGAGACGATCGACAATGTAGACTAGGTGGAGACGATCGACAATGTAGACTAGGTGGAGACGATCGACAATGTAGACTAGGTGGAGACGATCGACAATGTAGACTAGGTGGAGACGATCGACAATGTAGACTAGGTGGAGACGATCGACAATGTAGACTAGGTGGAGACGATCGACAATGTAGACTAGGTGGAGACGATCGACAATGTAGACTAGGTGGAGACGATCGACAATGTAGACTAGGTGGAGACGATCGACAATGTAGACTAGGTGGAGACGATCGACAATGTAGACTAGGTGGAGACGATCGACAATGTAGACTAGGTGGAGACGATCGACAATGTAGACTAGGTGGAGACGATCGACAATGTAGACTAGGTGGAGACGATCGACAATGTAGACTAGGTGGAGACGATCGACAATGTAGACTAGGTGGAGACGATCGACAATGTAGACTAGGTGGAGACGATCGACAATGTAGACTAGGTGGAGACGATCGACAATGTAAACCTGGTGACCCGCCTCGGTGGCATAGTTGGCTAACGCGCTTGTCGTGTTGAAGCTCGACTGCAGAGGACGAGGAGATCGAGGTTCGAATCTCGGTCGGGTGAACTGGGAGTGGTTTTTCCTAAATGGTTTTCCACTCTCCCTCCACGTAAATGCGGGTTCACTTCCTGTAATTCAACCTTCCCAAGTCCTAATCCATTAGAGTAATTAGTACTTAAAGCGTATAACCCGAACGGGTAGTAAGACGCGGTGCTAAATATTATTATTAAACTTGGTGGAGACGATCGACAATGTAGACTAGGTGGGGACGATCGACAATGTAGACTAGGTGGAGACGATCGACAAGGTTGATTCATTGCGGATGATCAACAATGTTGACTGAGTGGGGATGATCGACAAGTTCGACTCAGTGGAAGCGATCGACAACATCGACTTTGTGTAGACGATCGAATAAGTCGACTCATCAAATGCCACTAATATCATGAAAAATATCCAATAACTGTAACAGTTAAGGTTGCCATTATTTATAAACCCGCCTCGGTGGCGTATTTAGCTAACGCGCTAGTTTAATGTTGGGCTAGAGGATGGGGAGACCAAGGTTAGAATCTCGCTCGGGTGAACTGAGAGGTTTTTTTTTACTAAATGATTTTCCACGAAAATACGGGTTCACGTCCTCTATATTCAACCTTCCCAATACTTAACCCATCAGCGTAATTAGTACTTAAGCGTATAACCCGAACGGGTAGTAAGACGCGGTGCTAAGTATTATTACTATTTGTAGAAAACTAAGCTAGATCTATATACTGAAACAATATTTTATTTATTTTTTTCAAAATAAAAAGTTTTCAATAAAAATTGCAAAACTACTCGCGTACCCTTCCCTGACCGCATCGGTGCGCTGCATTAAGAAGCGAATTGATCTTAGTTGGGATTTATTTTACTGCGCGATACTTCCCGTCCTGGATTTACCAATGGGTCAGGGGGTGAGGAAGGTGTATTTAGAAGAAAGTTTATCCACATGTGCTTGGAAAAATCAATAAAAACAAACCCGCCTCGGTGGCGTAGTTGGCTAACGTGCTTGTCGTGTTGAGCTCGACTGCTTAGGATGGGGAGATCAAGGTTCGAATCTCGGTTGGGTGAACTGGGGGTGGTTTTTACTAAATGGTTTTCCACTCCCCCTCCACGCAAATGTGGGCCCACTTCCTCTAATACAACCTTCCCAATTCCTAATCCATTAGAGTAATTAGTACTTAAAGCGTATAACCCGAACGGGTAGTAAAGATGCGGTGCTAAATATTATTATTATTATTAATAATAATAATAATAATAATAATAGTAAAAACAACTCAAGGAAACCACCCTCAGTACACACGAGTACAATTTAAATAAACCTAGTCCCAATATATATTTATAATTATTTTAGGTATGAAATGGAAACGAACCCACATCGATGGTTGTATGTTATAAAGCGTCACTCTCATGTTTGACTGTAATACCGGTGCTGGGGATATCAGGGTTCGAAGTGCGGTCAAATCTACTTTTTTTCTCTAAATGGTTTCCAACGCTCTCTCCCTGCAAATACGGCCGCATTAAAAAGAAATCTGATTTACTTATTACTTTCCTATTAAGGTAATTAATGTATGCGTATAAACCAAACTGCATAAATTAGAAGCGTGGAAAAATAAAAAAAATAAAAAAACAGGAATTGAACGGTTTTGCTCTAGGACTGTAGTCGGCCTTGATAACCACTCAACCATGGGGTTGGATTGATTGGTAAGCACCCAGACCGTGTGAAATGACCGCGAAGACAAAAAAAAAACCTTACTTAATTGGCAAATGACACTTCTTCTGACAAGCTAATCTCTGTCTTAATTCCATCCACTTTAACACGTCTCATCTTCTGTTGTCATTGAAACGGTGGTCTGACCAATAACACGGTTGGTATTCGTGTTTTGTGCAGGGTGTTCTATATAAGGTATCAGATTATCTTAAGCAGGGGGTTCCCAAAGTGTGGCCCTCAAGCTCAATGGTACACCCAGCAAATTGCTTGTGCGGGAAATGGGGTGACAATAAACTTCATATTATTTAAATATTTCGGTGGAAGAAAACATTTCGATGTACTAAGAACAAATTTGAGACATATAGGAAGACGGAAAGAAATACTTGTAGAGCTTTGAAATGTGGTGCTGGAGAAGACTGATGAAGACAAATGAAGAATTCCTAAAAAGAATGGGCGAGAAGAGAACCATTTTGGATATAATTCTTTGGTACATAGCAAACTGGCTCCGACACATCCTTTGGAGGAACTATCTTCTGCACGACGACATATAAGGAAAAGTTGAAAGAAAGAGGGGCTTAGGAAGAAGGAGGTTTAAAATATTATGTGTTTTGACGCAAAAAAAAAATCTGGGCGCTGAAGGAAGAAGGAGGTTTAAAATATTATATGTTTTGACGCAAAAAAAAAATCTGGGCGCTGAAGGAAGAGTCATAGGACAGGGCGCATTGATGGTATAAGTTTATTGACAAGACAAGGAATGGACCTGTCGTAAGAAAGAACAGATAGTAATAATAATTCCACATATAAGAATATAATACGCTTTATTTTTTCTCAAAACCTCTCTCATTAGTTAGACATATTTGACCGATAGTTTTGAAGTTAAAAATAGTGTTTAGTAACAACAACACCTTATCTTCAACTTCGGTTTCGACTTTGCTTCGCATGTTTCAACCTTTTCTTCAACACCACTTCGCATTTAAAAAGTTAACTTCGAAAACCCCTATTTTAATATATCAATTTGAAACTTTAAAGTCACATTTCATGTTTAAAATTGTATACCTTTCTATTATTAAGTTGAAATGTGGACCTTAAGATTTGTAAAAGGATGTAGGGAAGGCGAAAAAAAGGTATCTAAGTGTTTTTGCAGTTTTTATAGCCAAATATTGTTTTTTACCAAAATAAATAAAACATTGCTCCAGTATAAACATGGAGTTTAATTTCCTTCAGATAGTGATACCAACAGTTGTTGACTATTTATCATAAACATAGTCACATTAGATGACAAACTTTTTAAATGAATAAAAAAAGTCGTCATTAATCTCCAGGACACCCTTGACAGATATTCAACACCTGTTGATAGCACCTTGTGAAGAAAATTAAACAATGTATTTTTACCAGAGAAACTTTTTACTTCTTTTGACCAAAAAAAATGTTGATGTAAAAACTGCAAAAACACTGGCGTTTTCATGCTTACCCTACACTTTCACCTTAAAACTTATCCCTTGCTTTCTACAGTGCTCTCTATTCGAGTTTTACTCTCTACATTTTAAATTATTCTTAAAATTGTTTGTAATTTTATGGAAAGCAAAGCCCCGATTCTACTCTGTCCTCCCTTTATCCCAAAACTGTTGAGGAATGGAGAGGATCAGTAGCCCTATAATGTTGAGGATAGGAAGGAAATAATAGATCCATAATGTTGAGAATTGTAAGGGATACAGTAGCCTCGTGTTGAGGATAGGAAGGAATTAATAGATCCATAATGTTGAAAATTGTAAGGGATCAGTAACGCCATCATGTTGAGGATAGGAAGAAATTAATAGATCCATAATGTTGAGAATTGTAAGGGATCAGTAACGCCATCATGTTGAGGATATGAAGAAATTAATAGATCCATAATGTTGAGAATTGAAAGGCACCAGTAGCCTCATGTTGAGGATAGGAAGGAATTAATAGATCCATAATGTTGAGACTTGTAAGGGATCAGTAACGCCATCATGTTGAGGATAGGAAGAAATTAATAGATCCATAATGTTGATACTTGTAAGGGATCAGTAGACCCATGTTGAGGATAGGAAGAAATTAATAGATCCATAAATAAGGGATCAGTAACGCCATCATGTTGAGGATAGGAAGGAATTAATAGATCCATAATGTTGAGAATTGTAAGGGATCAGTAGCCCCATCATGTTGAGGATAGGACGTACAAGCAATCAATCTCTGAAGATTTTTCTAATTGATCCAAAACTCAATTTAATTTAATTTACCTACTATTGCGTCTACGGTTACTGGATTAGATTTCTGGCAAAGCTTGATATGTATAATTAAAAATTAAATAACTTCTTGTTTTCATTTCGTGAGGTAACTAGGTCTTAGGTCTGGCTGTTTTGTTTGTTTTAGAATTGAAACCTAATATTGCACAAGCCTGTATATATTTAAAAAATAAAAAATAATTATTTTTACATCACGTTTTACGAGTATGCGTATTCAACTTAGCTAATATGGCTGAGATGATTAAATTAAAGAAAATGTATCCACATTTGCGAAGAGGAAGAGTAGGAAAATATTTAGATAAACACACATATTCAGTATACCCGGTGAACATATATATCCAGATTCTATGTCACCGTCAAAATTTGACTAGTGAGGCTGACATTTAGACGGTATATTCACCGGCATGGGATCATTTTAAGTTTATAAGTCGTGTGCTGATATTATTTACTTAAGGCGTTTAATGTGCACGTTCCGAATCGAATAATTAATTCATCACACGAGAATGTCCATGGTTCTTTTACACGCCGCAATCGACATTGGTCAAACGGCTTTACTGTCCCTCCGAAGGAAGTTGTGCTACGGATTTGTATCTCTAAAGAAAAAATCAGTTGACCACGGCTGGGTTTGAATCCACGAACATCGGGTCTTGAGGTGAACACTCTACCCTAAGACCACCGAGGTCATCTTATGATCTCTATATAATCAGTTACCCGCCTCGGTGGCGTAGTTGTCTAACGCGCGAGTCGTGTTTAGCTCGACCTCTGAGGACGGGGAGATCGAGGTTCGAATCTCGGTCGGGTGAACTGAGGGTAGTTTTTCCTAAATTGTTTTCCACTCTACCTCCACGCAAATGCGGGTTCACTTCCTCTAATTCAACCTTCCCAATTCCTATTCCGTTAGCGTAATTAGTACATAAATCGTATAACCCGAACGGGTAGAAAAACGCGGTGCTAAATATTATTATTATTATTATATAATCAGTTGGTTCAGAAAAGAGTACGTTTAATACCCGTGGTTGACCTGGCGGTCTAGGGGTAAGGTGTCAGACTTCTATGCTGGCGGCCGGGGTTCAATCCTCGGTCCCGGCAACAATTTATCTGATTACCAAACCCTTCCTTCACCTCTGAGAAGACATCTTGTGAATGTGGGGAATGCCAGGTCTCCACCGTGGTTCGGATTCCACGTTAACTGTAGGTCTTCCATTTCATCTCACAATCACCCTACCATAACACATTAGCGTGCGTATAGCCCAAACGGTTAGTAAGACGCGGTGCTAATAATAATAATAATACCCGTGGTAATATTTACAGCTTCATCAGAGCAGAGTTATGCCCCCCCTCCAACCAGTAGTCAAGTGTGGTCTCCCCACCACCACCACCACGAGCTAGGCCCCCTCTTCCCTCTGTCTCTCGGGAGCCGAACCACGGCCCTTATACGGCCCGGACTATCCATCTGTGAGTCACAGAGCAGACATTGCTTGCTTCTCCTCTCACTTTCACTGCGGCCTAACCTAGATTGCCCTCAAGATGCTGGACCCGCCCCGATGTGCGTTTACTTATCACTGCAGGCCCCAAATTTTCATGGCAAAACTTTTTTTTATGTTCATAATCTCCTGGAAAAGTTTTTAAAGGGTAATTTTTTGGTCATTTTCTTGTTCTGTCTCCTTTTTTTTGGGGGGGGAGGGGGTCATTTTTAGTCATAAAACGTCGTAACTTGTTGTTAAACTTTATTTTGTATATCCATTAAGCTTCTATTGAAAGTACTTGTAGCCCAATCAGCTCTATTTTTTTTATCACCGTGTCTTACTACCCGTTCGGGTTATACGCTTATTAATTAATGGTTAATGGTTTTAGGGATGAGGAAGGCTATATGTAAGGAAAATATACCCACATTTACGTGGAGGGAGAGTGGAAATACATTTTGGAAAAACCACCCTCAGTGCACCCAGCCGAGATTCGAACCTCAATCTCCCCGTCCTCGGCAGTATTAGTCTACTACTAGAGTAGTACGATAGACCAGTAGTTCTTAATCTTTTATTACTCACGGACCCTAGATATCCTAAAATATTTTTCGCAGCCCCTAGTTTTTACTAACATATTAATTACCTATTAAGATTTATCCTAAACTAGTGGCTTTATTTAGTGATTATATTAATAAACCAAATAAAAAACATAAATTAACTCACCTCAGTGTATTTAATGGGACCTCTGCTGTTGGACACTTTCCAATAATTTGTCTATTCTTGTTTATATTGTATTACTTAATGATATTTGCATGCAGGAGTTTATTATTATTATTATTATTATTATTAGCACCGCGTCTTACTACCCGTTCGGGTTATACGCACTTACGCTAATGTGTAATGGTAGGGTGATTGTGAGATGAAATGGAGGACCTACAGTTTAACGTGGAATCCGAACCACGGTGGAGGCCTGGCATTCCTCACATTAACAAGATGTCTTGTCAGAGGTGAAGGAAGGGATTGGTTATCAGATAAATCTTTGCCGGGACCGAGGATCGAACCCCGGCCGCCATTATAAAAGTCTGACACCTTACCCCTAGACCACCAGGTCACCGCATGCAGGAGTTGAATAAGAGTCAATTTCGCTGCTTCGTTTTAATATCTACCATCGTGGAAAATCTCTTTTCACATAAATAAGTAGAAACAAAAGACAGTAAATTTTAATGGCGATGGTAAACAGATGGGTATTATTTGTATTATCCATAGTTTCTATTATCCGTGCTTCCCTTCCCCTCCATTACCCCGGAAAACCGAGAGTTTACTGTAATTACATGCTGACTATCATTGAATTCTTTATTTAAAAACGTAAAATTTAAGATAACTAACTGATTTCAGTAATAAGCAAATACCATTTTAAATTTTCTTTCACCTTTTGCAACCTCCAAGTTAAGAATTTCTGCCTTAGACCACACGGCCACAGACGCGGGTCAGCCCTAAATGATGATTGAGTTTTATTTTAGTGAACAATTTGTTTTACAAACATTCATATTCATTCTCTGTGTTTTGCTCGAATTGTTACGTTAAGTTGCGTGAACTATTATCACACACTACTTTCCTTACGTCAAGTGGACCTCAAGTGGATGTTAAGTTGATGGTGATCCCGGTATTATAGTCTAGTTCCAGGGGGTGAATATTTTCAGGGTGTGGGGGGGGGGGTGT
>CABFOW010001070.1:150875-174872 GCA_902141385.1 Timema californicum
TCCAAAGCATTTGGGAAGGGGGGGGGGGAGGGGGGGGGGGGGGTGGATTTTCCATCGTCTGAAAAGCAACGTCAAAATTGATCACGTGAATAAAGGTTCACGTGAATAAAGGTTCTCGCGATCAAATACTTCTGGTGTGAAAGGGCACCTCCATGAAGGAGAAAATTCCTCTTGTCCCTGGAGCCAAAATGTGTTAATGTTTTATTTTTTGTATTGGGGTGGGGTAGCAGTAGCAGGCCATTTCATGACTGTCATCCTAGAGTTTGACCACGGGGGACTAAGGAAACCTGAGACTATTCCCCGCCGAGGTTCCGCTGCTGTGAGCAGCGATGATAGATTGACGGGTACCACCATCCAGATTCACCCGGAAGGGGAATTTATCGATGAGCATGGCCGTACCATGACATTTATTTTGAAAGGAGGGGGATCAAACCAGGATCCCTCTACCACATTGGTTGAAGATGATGATTGTCTTCTCCAGGTTACGCCTTGCCTCACGCCATCCTACGTCTGGACCTGGCCGGCAGGGACCTCACGGACTATCTGATGAAGATCCTGACCGAGCGTGGTTACAGCTTCACGACCACTGCCGAGCGAGAAATAGTCCGGGACATCAAGGAGAAGCTCTGTTACGTAGCCCTGGACTTCGAGCAAGAGATGGCCACCGCGGCTTCTTCCAGCTCTCTCGAGAAGTCCTACGAGCTTCCCGACGGACAGGTGAGATAACTAAACCATGACAAAGAACGGCTTGAGGGTGTTGTGCTTGGCTACCTCTGGGTTGGGAAGAGTGGTCACAGGCAGTGGTAAGTTTTAAGGTACGATTAAAAAATCTCTCGCGGACTGGGAGATTGGTACTTGGACAGGTCAGGTGTATTTACCCAATTGTTTTCACTCTTCCTCAATGCAGCTGTATTTCCTCTAAATTTAACCTTCCTCGTCCTCTTAATACATCAGCATGGTTGGTAAATCCGCATTTAACCCAAACTGGTAGTAAGACACGGTCATGGAGTGTCTCCAGTTAGTACAAAATGTAATTGTTCTCGTGCATCTCTCCTAGAGTTTAGAACATGCATTATGGCACCAGCTGATAGTTTTCCACGCCTACAACATCAAAGATATCTTAATACTTTTAAATGTGTGATCAGATGATCCTATGTTTGAAAGCTGTACAAACTGAGATGAGCACTTGTGTGACTAGCTTCCCGTGCTAGGTGGTAGCGTACTAAGCCTATACATTTATGAAAGGTCGTCGCCAACCAAACATCTCGGGGGGTTTGGTGTGCTCATCCCCCGATTGCCAGTGGCTAGCAAAAATATATATTTATAACGCCTAGATGCTCTCGTAGTGTTATAGTAGTATTGCCCCCTAACTGATGAAGGCAAGGAAAAATTATAAATACTAAACCCTCTAAAAGTTATCTCGAGTGTTTATGGCAACATAAGCCGGAGGCTAGGACACATTCTAAATATTAAACATACCTAGAAGCTTTCTGAAGTGCTTTTTATGGTAACATAGCCCCCTAATTTGTACTAATACATTAATTTTTATATTGTTTGCCATAAATAAAGACATATATATTTTGTTATAAGATTTCGGGGGCGACTACGGCCCTGCATGTAAACTTAATTCACTGTAGGAATTACTCACTTTAAGGTCCTTTTTCCTACCAATATTCTACTATATAATAGATTTCTGGTAGGAACAGACTTTGTGTGGTTAAATGTTAAAAATAGATGTTCAAATCTAACTTCACTTTAATGGAAGGGGTATAGGATGTCTGATCACAAATCTGAAAATAACTTGGCAACATATGAGGTTGCTTTAGAAATCCATCAAAAAATACATTAATTTTAAAGGGAAGTTCAAAGGGCTTGAAGATTTGCCTTTTTTTTGTGTGTGTGTGTGTTCTGGTTGTGGGGCAAGTTGTTTTTTAATCGAGATATTGATAATCCATAGAGCTATGCATAAATGGAACGATATTTTGGTAAAACTTGAATTCAGTTCCCATATGATTCTTATTCCTATTTGGTATGAAATAGTTTTTATTTTATAATTTAGTGAAAATGAATTGGAAAAAAAGTTAAATGTCCCTTTTTAAATAGCTAACGACAACAATTTGAAGATAACCTAAAATTTGACATTGATACTCCACCTGTTGTGTGAAAATACAATGTGCCAGTTGCCTTCGAGTGATTTGAACCGTTATGTCCAGCCTGAGAGCTCTGAACTTAAAAAATCCCTAACGGTTTTGGCGGAGTCGAAGATTATGTGCCCTTGTCTATCCAAATTTGATCCTCTGGCTTTATTAACAGGTTATCACGATCGGCAACGAGCGTTTCCGTTGCCCAGAAGCGATGTTCCAACCGTCCTTCCTGGGAATGGAGTCTTGCGGCATCCACGAGACTACCTACAACTCCATCATGAAGTGCGACGTGGACATCCGAAAGGACCTGTATGCCAACACGGTGCTATCTGGTGGCACCACCATGTACCCTGGCATTGCTGACAGGATGCAGAAGGAGATCACGGCCCTGGCGCCTTCCACCATGAAGATCAAGATCATTGCTCCTCCTGAGAGGAAGTACTCCGTCTGGATCGGAGGATCCATCCTTGCATCCTTGTCCACATTCCAGCAGATGTGGATCTCGAAACAAGAGTATGACGAGTCGGGACCTTCCATTGTCCACAGGAAGTGCTTCTAAGACCTTTTTGTTTGCAACGTTTTATTTATTAATGAATATAGTTATTAAAAAAAATCCTTGGGTTCAAACTTAAGAATTATCAAGACTGCTAATAGCTTCAAATGTATGATCTAAAATCTATTATATTCTTTACACAAATTTGTGAAGTATATTGTGTATTGTATTTTTATTATTCGAAGAAATGTGGTTTACTATGTGTAATTAATTTATCTTGTAAAATTATATAAAAATTTGAATTTGGAAATGTGTACAGGTATTTAAAAACCAGTTTTATTTGAATTGTCCAGATAATCTTTACCGCAAAAGTATAGAGAAAAGACTTTATATCAAATAACTTTATATTGTTAAATGTTATGTAATGACTAAATAAACATGGAATATTGTTTCCATTTCTTGTTGAAACATTTCTTTTAATTCCCTTGGTTAGTTTCTGAACTGGTTAAAAATGATTCTTTGTCGAATTTACAAGTCTCCTTTTGTTTATCGAGGAAGAGACTATCATACATAGTCCCCATCAAACTGTTTCCTCGATGATATAAAAGTTAAAATAGCATAGGTTTGGGTTGGATATTTACTCAACATAATAATCGGAATGTGATTTTCTTTTCCCTTTCATGCCAATGGCATAACAAGTAATTATTCTAGAATGGCTTTGAAACTCCTATATCTTGACCCATTAATGTTTGTATAGGCATTACATGTAAGAGGGGATCGCCATATTCCAGAGGGAGGGAAGGGGGTGTGTGTGGACCCAATCTCTCTAGATTCTTGCCCCATGCAGTGGTTTCCAAATATTATTTGGGCTGCGTTTTCAAAATTAAGAAATTGCTTTTGCCTTACATTTTTATTGGTAATAAATACCCCCCCCAAAAAAAATTAAATGTGCTTTGTTATGAATATAAACCTCAACTAATATTATAATGGATCTAGAAATTAGCTACTGAAAAAAATAGATCCAATATTTCTCATTTAAATTCTCAGTAAACTTATAGATAATATTAGCCGACACATATATTAGCTATAATTAAAGACCCTTTAATCTGATAACGAAAATCTTTCCTTTGCTGGTCTTTGATATTTTAAAGAGCTCAAATTTATTCTTGTCAAACAATTTTGTAAAGAATTGTAAGGGAATATATAATACCCTTTAGGTGATGTATATCTCAAATGCCTGTTTAGACCCTTTAGGGGATGATTATTATATATATAAAACTGCCTGTTTATAGTAAATTCAGTCCCACTGGTCTAAATTTCAGAACCATATGTCAGAGGAAGATTTTGATTCCTTTTAACACTTGGACTGTAGTCATTGGAATGACCAATTATAGCTTATGATTAGATCTGTGCCCTTTTTAAACTTTACTGTTAATAGCCTGTAATTTTATTTTTTGATCAATTACTATGCTTTGACTGGCTGGTTTAGTCTAAAGCTAGACTGTTGAGGATGGGGAGATTGAGGTTCGAATCTCTCGGGTGAATTGGGGGTGGTTTTTCCTAAAAGAGTTTAAAACTCTCCTTCCACAAATATGTAGGTTTGCTTCCTCTATATTCATACTTCTAAATGCCTAACCCATTTAGTGGAATTACTAAATGTGTAACCTAAATGGGTAGTAATGTACAGTGCTTAGTCTTACAGCAATAAAACTTGCCTGCAATAAAAGTTTATTACCTTGTTTTAATGTTGTCAGTTGCAAGATGTATCCGACTTAGCTTGCATTTTTCTTTTTTGTTTGCACCAATTAAATCTATTCTCCCGCAAAACAGTGTTTCTGTTTTAAAAACTACATTTAGCTATATTCTTTTCGAATCATACACTTTTCTCTTGAAATAGTACTATTCATGTTGATGGGCACACAAACTTGCTATAATTTCTATTTGATTGTTTGCTTTTGACAGAAAGATTGGGGGTTCAGTCATCAAATGAATAATATAGATATAAATTATTATTATTATTATTAGCACCGTGTCTTACTACCCGTTCGGGTTATACGCACTTACGCTAATGTGTAATGGTAGGGTGATTGTGAGATGAAATGGAGGACCTACAGTTTAACGTGGAATCCGAACCACGGTGGAGGCCTGGCATTCCCCACATTCACAAGATGTCTTGTCAGAGGTGAAGGAAGGGTTTGGTAATCAGATAAATCTGTGCCGGTACCGGGGATTGAACCCCGGCCGCCAGCATAGAAGTCTGACACCTTACCCCTAGACCACCAGGTCACCCCATAATATAGATATAGATATAAAAAAAAAATTGTGCAATTTATCAGGTGATCAAATATATTTATATTTTGCAAAACACCACTACAAATATAGCAATTAGTAATCATAGTGATGATAAAGATCAAATCAAAGGGCAAATTAAAATGTATTTGCATGGGCAAAGCACTGGTAACCATTTAATCACTAAGAAAAAAAACACCTCTGTATAAAAAGCCAATATTCAGTCTAGATGAGACTGATGCCTTTGTTTGCATGCCCACAAAAGCTTTAAAAGTTCTTGTTGGGTGTACCGAGGGTGATTTTTCCAAAATAGTTTTCCCCTTTCCCTCCAAGCAAATGCAGATACATTTCTTATAAATATAACTTTGATCCCTAAAACCATTAGTCTAATTAGTACAGAAACTTAATCATGATTGGATAGTAAAACGCATTGCTAAAAAAAACAAGTAATTGTGCGCTTAGATCCAGTGACAGTTGTGTTAAATGTAATCAATTAGTTAAGCCCAATATTCTTAAAGTAATTTGACAAAATTAAATCAGATCAATTTATATCAATATCAATTTCATCTATCTTATATCAATTTATATCTAGTAATAATATAGACTTAAATGAGGATTTCATCAGTAAATTTAGCAGTGATATAGATTGATTGTTTTTTTGTCATAGCATTTCACTACTCTTTTGGCGCAAATGTACTTATTATTATTAGCACCGCGTCTTACTACCCGTTCGGTTGTACGCACTTACGCCAATGTGTAATGGTAGGGTGATTGTGAGATGAAATGGGACCTACAGTTTAACGTGGAATCCGAACCACGGTGAAGGCCTGGCATTCCCCACATTCACAAGATGTCTTGTCAGAGGTGAAGGAAGGGTTTGGTAATCAGATAAATCTGTGCCGGGACCGAGGATTGAACCCCGGCCACCAGCTCAGAAGTCTGACACCTTACCCCTAGACCGCCAGGTCACCAAATGTACTTATTACAGTAATATATTAGGCATGGGGAAGGTTACATTTAGAGGAAATGTAGCAGCATTTACATAGAGGAAGAGGAGAAAGCACCATCAATACACCCAATCAGTATTCAAACCCCTATCCTCCCGTCATCAGTCCAGTATATTGTGAGAGTTATGCCTTTATAGGGCCCCTACATGGTCAGTCTCTGCTCTTGCATGAAAAACAAGGACAGTAAGAAAAAGGTGTGAGCAGTCTGTTTGCTTCCGAGACTGAAAAAAATACTGACGTGCACTGTCAGTAATAATAAAGTAATAATTATTACTGACAGTCTGATCATATAGGGGCAATACTGATGGACTGATGGTCAAACTGACTAAAATAGTGATGTGATCTGAATTTTCTGATCAAATCAGTCTGTCCATCAGTCTTGCCAGTGGTTGGAGAGACTGGCAATAAGACTGACCGTTTGTTCGTCAGTACTTTCTTCAGTCTCAGCAGCAAACAAGGGCTGCCCACACCTTTTCTTTATCATCCATGTTGTTGCACGTTGTAACTAGGAGCTGAGACTCATAAAAAATGTTACGAAGACTGGGTGTGTATGATCTCGTAAATACTGATGCATACTAACAGTCGGACTGTCAGTCTTAGGATTGACAATCTGACAGATCGTGTAGGGGCCTTATTGGACCAGGGGGTCTTCAACCTGCTGCCCAATTGCTGGCTCATAAAAAAATATAAAATCATTTCGAGAGAAAAAAAAAAATGACAAATTTGGATATATCTGTATTACATTATCAACTAATGATATAAATCTGTATTTTATTTACAAATTTTATAACTATTTTTGCCTTTTGCATGAAAAAAAAATTGTGTTTAAATACAAAAGGTACTTAAAGCAGCAAATAATGACTCTAGTAGACAAAACAAATCGTGATAACTCCTGCTATGGAACAAGAGAAAACATATTGAAGAGAAATCCTAATCCCCAGTGTGTGTATCGGTGTATAAGAATGAGCTATTACGAATAGTTTAATATTCATACAATCCAAATATTATGGGTACAGTGTTGAGGCCCGCAAGCCTGCAAGAGACAGAAACTTTGGTTCTTGGACCTTAAAAGGTTGAAGACCCCTGTCTAAGACCAGTCAACAACAGAAATGAGTGATATTATGTTGATAAACTGAATTTGAAAACTATGACATTTTTAAATGAGCGATAATATTTGAAATAATTTATTGATTTGCTCTTCAATGTGCAGGTTATTGCTGCATAAGCGTCTCTAAATGTTTATCCGAATGTGCAATAAGAATTTTACTTAGAGACAATTATTATAAGAGAAAAAAATAACAGATCATATTTTTGTTGTGGCCAGTAAGCACTTTGGATACATTGTATTGAAACATATGTATACAGTTTTGATACTTTCTATAGAGATAGTATCAAAATAGTATACATACACTGTATAGTGTCCACATGTGTTGCTTGTCTCAATACATAATCAAGTTGTAAATCATTGTAATTACAGGAATGCCCATATGAAGGAGACAACAGTCAAATTAATTTAAATTAGTTTAAAAATGAGACATGAACACAGGAATTGAATGTGTATTGAGCCAAAGTTCCCAGGTTTGATTCCCGTAACCAGGTGTCATTTTTTAATTAATTTAAATCAATTGAATTCTCTCCACTATACGTATATTCCCTAAATTACAATTATTTACACCTTATGAGTTGATATTCATTAATAATAAGACAATGAAATGTTATCAGTGTGGACCACAAAATATATATTTTTGTATATTTTATAACACTCTTCCACCATTTTATAAGAAGTAACAAGATAAGGCCAAGCTTATTTCCTTCACAAGCCAAACTGAACGAGGTGAGTGTATACAATCAACATCTAGACACAAACGCACTTCACTAAAATTGTATACTTTGTATAATGTTTCTCATCGAAACGGGAAAACAAGATACATGTATTTTTGTATCAACAATTGTGTGTTTAGGCTGTATACATACAGTATCGATACAATGTTTCTATACATGAATATACAATGCATCCAAGTGTGCACTAGCCTTTAGGAAAGGTAAATTACAGTCCCGATGTTTTGATCAATAAAATAACTTTACAAATTACCTTGGCTAAGCAAAATATTAAAATACAAGTTTAAAATTTCACTAATGCTTTATCTTTTCCATAAAATAAAGACAGTATGCACAAAACACAAGTCAAAATAACATTCTACAGTTTTAATACTTTTGTATTTTGCATTTTACAATCTGAATGCACACGAATGAATATCCAACTAAGCTATTTCTACAATAGAATAAAACTCTTCCAAGACATTTATTTCACGATCCAATCGTCTTGAATCACCAAACAATTAAATTATAATTCTTTTACATGCATCTTTTATTTGGCATTCCTATTTCACATAGTTTCCCTGATGTCTTAAATTTAATTCGACATTTGTATCACTGTTAGTAATCCCCCACTAATACACAAATACAAAGTCTTAATCCATTACATTCAAGCCTTAAACAAAATAGGGTTAGTAAATTAATAATAATGAAAACGGCTGGACCAAAAATAATTAATCATTGTTTTCAGAGAGCATGAAGATGTTTAGATACAAAAACATATTAAGCATGGCCAGTCATTGCCTTAATAAAATATTAACTGATGTTAGCCTGGTTACATTTTTATGAGGTACATGGTTATGGACACATTTTCTTTGCCTTTTTTTCAGTGTGTTTGGATGTGTAGAAGTTTAAAACTATACTTAAGCTAATATTCAGCAGGGTGGAATGATGTGGTTTCATTCAACATGATAAAACTGAATAAGTATATTATTTATAAGGGTTGCCCACAGACCTTCTCTTTAAGGAAAATCTCTTTTAACTTTTTGTCATATTTGGAAGAAGGTACATGAAAGATGGCTATCAATCTTTCCTATACCTTCTTCCGAATATGACAAAAATAATAACTCTTCAAAATTCTATTTGCTGGCTTGGAAAGTGAAAATACAAGCTACCCGCAAAATGTTATCGGAAAATCTTCACTTTGCAAAATAGAGAAGCACTTGAATAAAATCATATCTACACCGATACAGATGTTTGCGGTTGGTGGGGATTTGTTTCCAATCACACCTGCTAATCAACAAAGATATGTAATAAGATTTTTCTACATTCATTTTTGTAAGGCAATATCCATATATTTTTATTTGTATGGAAAAGTGTGATAGAAACAAAAAAAAGGACAAACAGAATATGGCTTGTAACCCGCTTCAGTAGACACATGGTCTAAGGCTCTATTCTCGCAATAGACTAGACTGCCAATGACGGGGAGATCATGGTTTAATCCCGGTCGAGTGTATTCAGGGTAGTTTTTCCTAAATGGTTTACCACTCTCCGTGCAAAAGGGGTTACACCTCCTCTAAATACAACCTTCCTTATCCCTCCCTAACCCATTAGTGTAGTAGGATGTGGTGCTAAAGAAAGACTTGTACCTCTCAGCAAGGACCAAATCCCAGTGAAACCTCCTTATATAAGTCAAGACTAATATGAATCCGAAGGGTTTCGAAAACCCACCCCGAATGTCCTCCGGCCCAGTGTGTTGTTGATCTCTTTCTTGACCGGGCGTCATTGAGAGCAAGGTAAGCACTCGCTGCCTCCTCCTAGCTTTAGGTGTGTGTGGGAGTTCGCTACTCTTTGAAATGTGTAATGGCTAGCAATACAAGTGAAATCCTGATTCTAGCCTTAGGCTTAGTCTGGCGCGAGTACCAGACGTTACTTTTAGCTATCAGCAACAAGACTCCTGTATAGTGTACGTTTGTCCATCAGTCTTTAACAGGTTGACAGGCCTGTCAATAGTTTGAATTGAACCAAAGAGATACAAAACACACATATTTTTAGGTTAGGATAAAGGCACCTGACCACAAACCATTCAATTGCTATATTACTCCCTGTGTTTATCACATGCGAGTTTAAAACACCTCCCCAACATACGTGGGCCAAAACAGTCCAAGTACTGTGTCAACTCTTACCTGGTTTGCAAAATGAAGAGTACATTCTATTAACTTTACAATGCAGTCATCCGTAAAATAATGATGGTTGCCATTTTGTGTCTCTCCTTTTATTTAATTTCCATATATACATTAGCTCAGAAGCGAAAAATTCCTTAACAATTTATACTCTGATCAAAACCATTTCACTTTTAATCCAACTAGTCTCCCAATTAAACTGAAGTAATATTTGACAGGAAAGAAAATGTTGACAAGATGTAAAACAACAATAAAATGTTCTATTTTTAAAATATAATAATACTGTGATCAGTTATTTTGATCAAATATAATGATTTTTAAATGTTGTCACGATAATTGATAACATAATTTGGTGACATTTATTCCTAGTTATACTTCCTATGAATTATGGTTATCTGACAGACAAGAATCATGTCACACATGTATAAAGTAAAGCATTGACAATAACATTCTAGCCAGTTAAAATTATGAGTTTTGAGGATGGTAATACTGGGTAGAAGTAGCCAATATTGAATTTTAGGAGCGTATCGATAGGATTTAGGTAGTTCTGAAACTGAATTACTGAACAAGAAGGAAAGTCTGTTAGATGTTGAATGGTTACACTATGGTTTATAAGATAGGGCCATACTGTAATCAGTCATAGTTAAGACTGCTACCTTTCAGGGTAAACAGTGTATACACTTGGAAGAGACAAAACATAACATATTTATTCATTTTAACTAGAGGCATATCAATTTGAACAAACCAATTACCAATACTGAATGTAAATACTCTAAGCATTAGCCTAAATAAGGGGGTAAGATACCTGCAATGTTGGGTATTTATAATTCTTCGAATATTGCGCTTTTTTTTTACCATAACTAGCGATGGGCTGAGAAAAATTAGGACTGGGTCCTCCAAAAACTTAGCGATATTCATGATTTAAAAAAAAAGTTGTTGTAATAAGAAGAAAAAAGAAAGTGTGGTAGGAATGACCAAAAGGAATAAACAGTTTTTTTTATAACATGGAATCTGGATTTTTTTTTATAGCTATTATAATACTTGATAGTGGTTCAACCCAACATCATTTTACAGTATGAATCTAACAACCAGACTCTAGACCATGAATTTATCAATTAAATGAATTTGAATGTACATTATAGTGAAAAATGTTAAATTTATACACACATGCGCGCACACACTTTACAATAATTGTTATACATAAATTCTTTGCTTTTGCATTTTCTTAACATGAAGGTTAGCTGTGCCGAGTTTAAATATAATCTTTCCAAATAAGATAAAAATTATATCATAAACAAAACACATATTTTTATTTCATGTAAATATTAATTATGCTAATAGAATACAGATGAGTATGATAGAATATTAGAGAAAAGGTACCCACATTTGCTTGGAGAAAGAGTATACAGGAAAACAAAATCACCTTCAATACACCCAACCGAGATCTGAAACTGGATCTTCTTGTCACCGGCAATCCAGTCCAACACAAGATTGAAGGGGCTGACCATGAGACCACCGACACAGGTCAGTCGTTAATTAAATCTATTTGTATTTTGTTCACTTAAAAGATTAATAATTAGTAAGAGTGTATTGTTTGGAGGACTTTAAAGCAAATTTATTACACTATTAAATAAATGTGACACATAATTGATTAATAAATCTGAAGAATGTAGCTGCGATAATCATAACCATTTTGTGAATATAGTGAATAAATGTTGTTTTCAAAGACTAAAGGTATGTTTTTCGTATTTATTTATTTTTAGCACCACGTCTTACTAACCATTCAGATTATATGCTCTGTAATTATTAATTATTTAATGTTTTGTGGAATGTATTGTGGAAAGTTTATTTCAAGCATTCACCATTAAGTATGAGGATGTAAACGTGCAGTTGTTACATCAATGGATTTTTTTTAAATCATAGAATGTTACTAGCTATAATAATTTACCTATTATAAATCTAATTTGTTTCAAAATGGTTTAGTAATGTTAAATTAGAATTTAGAAAACTGGGCTTCTACTTTTTGAATAATTGATAATCAATAAAAGTTTTATAAAATTTGGTTTTCTTTTCACCTTAAATATCCTGACCAGGTGCCAAGAATGTTAGAAAAAAAAAAGGGGGGGGGTTCTCACTTATCCTCCATGCAAATGTGTGTACAATTCATCTTCATTCAACCTGCCTCATCCCTAACATTCATTTAGTTAGTACATTTGAGTAAAACTCGGATGGTTTGTAACAGGGTGTTCAGCCAAAATATATTTTAACTTTTCCAGGTTTTCAATTGCCAATTTAAAAATTTCTCAGTCACTATTTATTCAAATGTTAAATGTATTAAGCTCACGTGTTGACCCCGGTGGTCTTGGGGTAGAGAGATTGCCAGGACCCACCCGGGTTTGGCGGATTTTTTTAGCAATAAAAATATGTAATACAACTTCCTCCGAGGGGTAGGTAAGATCGCCTCGTCTGTCTCATATCGATTGTGGCATGTAAAACAACCCTGGAAGGTATGTGAAAATACCTTACCCTGCAAAATTGGTAGGCCCTTTCATTATTGCTCATAGAAATTCTCAGGTGCTGATATAATCCGTCGGTTCAGGAAATGCACGTTAAATACCTCAAATAAATAAAATAAAAAATATTAAGATCGCAATTTAATGAAATCTTATTAGATACATACCGTGTACATTATTTAAAAAATGTCACTCATTCATGTGTTAAAAGGTATCGACCTAAATAGATGGACTACTGGGTAATAAGAGTGATCCGAGTTAGTTTACTCAGTTTCTTTCTCCATAATGTAATCGAATTCTTGCACATTTGCATAACCATGACTCAACTTTGGCTAAAAACACGCATTAGAGGGGTTGAGAGATGACATAAAATCACACGTAGACTTGAGAATTAAGATTAACATGCTCAACAGGATAGACAAGATTAGGAATGAAACTATCTGAGAACAATGGGAGTAGAGGGAGTACATGAGACAATAGATGAACCAAAATAGAAACCCTGTGCAAGATGTGGTGCTAAATAAATAAATAGAGTCTCGCCAATGTAATGAGAGGCCTTCAAAGCACATCTATGTAAAATGCAATATGAAAATCTATGACAGGTTACAATAGTTACTTATTTACTTTCATGTATGCATGCATGATACAAGTGTTTTACAAATTACACTTTTGAAACGAAAGTGTGTCAAATTTGAGTGTTGTAAAAAAATGACCTTTTGTAAATGTAAGCTGCTGTCAAATTATTGTCTGTTTTTTTTTTAAAGACTCTTCTACTGGTGATCCACCTATATCAATTAGAGTTAATAATGTTCATGTTTCTGCTGCATATATGACAATGGGTACAAAGTACGCCCTGTGCAAAACACTTCCTTGTACTTCAAGGGCACTTATCTTCTCCATTGCAGGTGTCTTACACACCTATAGAACAACTCTCCCTTCTGTCCTTTTCTCATTACATCCTCCCTACATTCAACATTTCAACTCAATCACGCTTCAAAGATATTTAATGTTCTGTACTTTTCTCAGCTCTACTCCATCCAACGTTATAGCTTTATTAGAGCTTACCCTCTTCCTTGTTATTACCATCACGTCACACTTTGCCGTGCCATTCCTCATTTCATTCGTGTAGCTGTTCCTTCTCTCTCCTCACCAACAAGTCGGAGCAAACATTATGGCTTTCATTCTTTCCTCCCCGAGTCTTCCTGCCACTTAATTAATGACCATTTCCATTACCATTACAAATAATAGTGGTGAGAGGGCACTCCCCTGTTAATAATACTGTAGACCCGAAAATTGGCAGCATTTTCCCCTCAAAAAGAGCCCTCATTAAGAAAGGTTTTGATTGTAAATATTGTTTTTCAATTTCAAACTTTGACATTAAAAGTTACACTACGAAATAAAATGATATCTAAAGTGTTTGAATAAACTATAAAATAATCCAAAGCAAGCGTCAGCCAAACTGTCAAAAAACATTTTTTTAGCACTATAAACCACATATTTACTTTAGGGTAGAATGGAAGGGGATATGAGAAAAAGCCAGTATTTTTGCAGTTTTTATGGCAAAACTTTTTTTTTGGCTAAAATAAATAAAACATTGCACCAGTACAAACACAAGAGTTTAATTTTTTTCACATGTTGATTTCAACAGCTCTGAATATCTGTCAAAGGTGTCCTGGAATTTAGTGACAACTTTTTCTCTTCATTTAAAAGTTTTTCATCTAATGCCGGTATGATCATGACAGATATTCAACAACTGTTGATGTCACCATGAAAATAAAATTAAACTCTATGTTTGTACTGCAATATTTTATTTATTTTAACAAAAAAAAAGTTTTGCCTTATAAACTGCAAAAACACTGCCTTTTCTCTAATCCTAATCCATCTCACCTTAATAAACATAATATATATTTTTGTACTTTTAAAGGAAGTTTTATAATTTCATTCTCACGTCTATTCTTGTCTCAAATTGAAAAAGTTGTTCAAACGTATCCTTAAATATAAGTGTTTTAACTTTCACAAAATGGTATAGTTTTTTCCTTGTTTAGATCTAATTTTGTTCTCATAAAGTGGTAAATTCATGGTCCAGGATGAGGTGGATTGTTATTTAACTATTTTGGGTTTAGCCCCTATAAATTACAACTCGAAATTTGAATATATATATATATATATATATATCATAAATTTATTGTTTATTAAAAAAAATTATTGAGTCTGATATTTTTTGTAATTCCCAAAACTCAAATATTCAAGAATTTGAGGAATTTGAAGGTCACTTCTCTAGAATTTAGTTAAAAATGATGTTGAAATAAATAAGATCATCACTTCAACATAATAATGGAAGTTCATCACCAGGTTTTTCTAATCATAATATATATATTATAAAGACTATTTCACTAAACAAAGAACAAATTACTGTATTAGACTAAACGTTGTAAGGTGGATAAAAGGGCAAGGCCTACACACTTACCAGAAAACTGTTAGTTCACAATTAAAACACAACAAAACACATAATTATGTAATTTTCAGGGTACATCAGTCTCCTACTTCACTAAACTTTGACCAAAGACATGTGGGAGAAGGGTGGAAAGAAATAAAAATCAAGTGTTGACTTTGAGAAATAATCTTAGTATGCTCAACTTTGTTAAAAGAGAAAGAATTTTTTTTTTATCTTTTCTAGTGTAAATAAAAATTGAGTTTATTTAAGTGAACACATACAAAACTATGAAATTTGATCAAAGTTTCCAGGTCGCTGGACATCCTGTAGTGATGTGTAAAGAATTCATTTCAAAACATAAAAATAGTTGAGAAATTAAGTAAGCAGTTAAAATCAAAATTTTATCTTTTGTTTAGAGAATTTTAAAAGGAAACAGTATAGTAAATTTAGCACCACTAAATTATTCATTTTTTTTCCTGCGTTGCACTTTCTGTCCAGGATTCCCACATTTCAAAAAAAGTTAAATCACCCTCTGTATGCTTAGCCCATCATCACCAGAATATCAGACTTGATGAGCTTGATGTTTGCTCTGTGTGCCCCCGAAGTTGCTTATACACTAATTACTTACTCCCAAAGTTTGTTTTCATAGATATAGCCTTCTTGTGTATTTGGTTAATGATACCTATTATAATTTCTTTTAAATATACCTTTTTGAGTTTGTATTCATAAGAGTAAATTAATTTATGCACTTAGGCAATGAATAAAAATCACTTGTTTTAAAATAAGTGTAGTTAATATGTATCACCTGTCAAGTGTATCTTAGGCTTTTAGCAATTCAAATTTTGACGGTCGCTAAGAGATCATAAATCAATATCTTTCTCCAGCTTCCATCACTTGTTGCATGTAATAAAACTAGATATCCTTATATAGATCAAGAGTTGTTGCTCTTGCTGGAAAAAGTGTACGTCAAATATCGAAGTAGCACTGCAAAACATCATATTCGTGCTATCAATATCATACTAGATTTCCATTATCACCTCGCATGAGAACACAAAACTCTCATTTGACTGTTCAGTATTTTGTGCTTATATCTAGAAAAAGTTATGTTTGTAAGGTACTATATTAATAGGTACACTTAACAAATTTGAATCCATTAGAAAATTCTATAAACTTATAATTTTAAAAAAAATCTAGGAGAGTGAATAAAGATTATTTAACATGTTTTGTCCCTTGTTTTAAAATAAAACTTTAAAAAAAATAATCTAATAGGCCCATTTTCACATTTTCCAACTAGTTAACAAGAAACAAAAATTATTTAAAAACCGCCATATAATTTATAACTGTGAGTGATATGTTTTGTGTCATTTCAGTGGATTCTGTGAGAGAGCATTCACAATTGTCGATTCAGTGTGGACGTTTCCATCTTTTGCTGGCTATTTCATGAATTTAAACTTGAAATTACTAAGTTTTATTCAAAAATAGTTTGAAGAGAGAAGTAAAATTTTCACAGTGGTATTTAAAATGCAAGGGACAAATACTCTAGCATTGGATTTGATATATAACACAATATATATTTTAAAAAAAAACACTAAAGTTTCATCATCTTGTTATTAAAATAAATGTTCAAACTCATGTGTTAGCACAGACGATTCTTGACACAAATTAATTATGTTTTTTTCTAAAATTAAATTACATAACAAATTATATATCTTTATGAAAACCACTTTTGACTTTTGAGATACATAGGTGTACGCATAACCGCAGGTAAAAGCAAAAGGGATAGGGACCAATTTATGCTCACCCTTCTCACCCCTCTTTTAGGAAGGTGTGTTGATGTTTTACACTGCCACCTTAAGAGTTTTGACAGAATGTATACAAGTCGAGGGATTGTGCAATAATGACTCTTTACTAGGTGTCTGCAAGCTCTTTTACTCATTTGAGTAAAGAAAACTTCAAACTATTGAGTCGAGTCAAATACTATTAAAACTTAACTATCTAAATCATCTGATTCAGTGGTCGAATGGTCTAAGGCATCACTCTCATGTTAGATTGGTCTGTTATTTAGGAGATCAGGGTTTGAACCTCAGCCGGGTATAACGGTAGTGGTTTTTCCTAAATGGTTTCCCACAAGAGAAGAAGAAAAGATGTTCAACCCAGAAGAGGAAGAAATGGGTCCCACATGAAAAGAGATGGAGGATGAAACCAGGAAAATAGCAGGGTGTGGACAAACTGACTGTGGAAATGATAAGTGCTACAAGAGAAGCAGGAATACAATAGTTATACAGAGTGCTGAGAATTATATGGAATGAGAATAGGTTACCGGAAGAAGAAAATTATAGTACTGTTTTATCGATTTTTAAGAAAGGAGACAGCAAGAGTTGTATGAACTATAAAGGAACACCACTGATGTGCTACTGTAAAAAAATAATTAAAAAATGAGATGAAAAATTGAATAACAAAGGAAAGGCATGTGGAGAATAAGAAAGAAAATTAAAGGAAGGCGGAGAGAGGGACAGCACAGATTTAGGGAACAGAGGTCTACAATAAATTTGATATCCAATATATGAAAGCTGATGGAAAAAAGGTAAGAATTTGGGAAGGATTGACTTTGTATTAGTATTTATGATGCGGAAGAAACATTTAATAGTGTGGATATAGCTAAAGTTTGGAAAACGGTGGAGGAGGTGTTGAAGTGGACAGAGAAGTTGTAATGAGAGTGAAAAGCATGTATGATGATAACATGAGTTGTGTTAAGACGAAGATGAGGTAGAAGTAGTGGTTCCAAATAAAAAAAAATAGAACAGGGGAGTGTTCTCTCACCACTACTATTAGTAATTGTAAGAAAAGGGTAATGAATAAAGTGGCAAGAAAACTCAGCGGAAGGAAAAAATTAAAACCATGTTGTTTTCTGATTACTTGTTGGTCTCCCTTCTTCCCCCACACCACCCACATCCCAGAAGGAAGAGGATGTACAGAAACAGATATAGGAAATGAAAGGAGTGTGGAACAAAATTAGCATGACAAAGTGTTAAATGAAAGAAGTGACAAGAAAGAGGATAAGAGGTCTAGTAAAGCTATAAAGTTGGAGGGAGTAGAGAGGATCTAATAAGAAGAGGACAGCAGGAAGAATTGTTCTAGATGTGCCAAGGCACCTGCAATGGACCAAAGAAGTGCACATGAAGTTTAAGGAATTGCTGCTCAGGGCATACTTTTACTCTTGGTCACAATTTGCAACAGAAACATGGACTGTGAATGTAGAAGAAACTAGTAAAATGGAGACTGATGGGAATGAAGTTTGTGAGGAGCATGTTAGCTGTCATGGAGAGAAACAGGATAAGGAATTAAGCGAAAGAGTGGGAGTAAATGAGATAGTAGAGAAAGCTTGACTGAGATGGTATGGGCATGTAATGTGGATAGAAAAGAATAAGATGCTAAAGAGAATAATGGAGAGGAAGTATGTAGTGGTGAAAAACTAAACAAACAAAAATTATTTAAAAGGGCAATTGTACTAATATTTTTATAGTGAAGAAAGCATACGTTTTGAAAATTAAAATTACGTTTTTAAGAAAAATAAAATAACTCTTTCAAGTTTATAGCTAAATGATATTTTTAGTATAATGTTTATACTAATTCAAAGGAACTAACAAAGATGTTGAAGTGTAAGTCAAAGGTATTAGCTTGAAATGACTACAGCTACAAGAGGTTGCCACATTCCTTTTTTCAGTCTGCAGCATATAGATAAAATGATGTAAACTGCTGTAGCCAAGGTTTCACTCAATGTGAATAGGCTTGATAGTTTACCAGTATCTGAATAAAAATTCAAGTATATTTCAGTATTCACGGCATCAAAATCAGTATGGATTGACACTCTAAATTTTAGTAAATGTGAACGTGACAACAAATTATAAACACAATGTTCAGTTATAAGAATTTAAAGTAGGAATGGGCCCTCAAATCCTTAAGGATATTAGAGGATTCGAGACTCAAACCCTTTAAAAAAACATTTTTTTTTTTTCAATTTTACAAGATAAATTTGTCTTAAGAGCTATAATACTGCTTATTGGCGGTACAGAACCAATTATAATTATATGCTGAACTTAACAACCAGAACCCAAACCAGTAATTTAACACCAAACCGAATTTATTAATGTTATAATGAGTGAATTATAGGAAATAATATTAACATTTAGTTACTATTTGTATTTTCTATTATTCTACTATGGTTATATTTCCTCTCATGTTCATTATTTTTTTCAAGA
This sequence comes from Timema californicum, assembly GCA_902141385.1. Taxonomy (NCBI): domain Eukaryota; kingdom Metazoa; phylum Arthropoda; class Insecta; order Phasmatodea; family Timematidae; genus Timema; species Timema californicum. The sequence continues at coordinate 170,013 of CABFOW010001070.1, forward strand.
TTCAGATTCGAAGGAAAATCGGAGATTGTGATTCATAAAATATTGGATTCTACCCAATTATAATTTAAAGTAATAATTGTGTTCCTCTTTTCATTAGGAAACACATATTGTGATTGCCCGGAAATTTGTTTCAATGGCTCTTTAGTATCTTCTTCCAAGAATAAAACTATGTAGCTCAAGAGTGTGAAAATGTTTACCCAAACAATTATATTATAACTAAAGCAATTATTGCATCAATAAAAGAAGCATTACCATTTTTACTCACATAATGGCTAAATATATTTTCCTAAATTGACTTGGAAAAAAAACAGGGTGTAGCTGATATGCCCTCCAATAATATGGATTAAATATTACTACTTGAGTGTTAGTTGTTTATGCATGTGGCTTATAAGTTAGTAAATACGATATTACAATAGATGGCCAGCAGATTTGTTTCTTAGAAAATGTTTCTAATTTATTAACAAATATTATTTATAGCATTTTCTTCTTTAAAACAAGAACATATTGCAATATTAAAGATCACACTGCATAGGCAACAGTCAGTTTACAGATTGCACATACTACATACGCATAAGCTATGGTATAAGGTATGAGAATTAACAGATTTTAGCTTAAGTAGTAACATATCATGTAAAAGCATTGCAACTTATCTCTTAAAAATTTCCGTCAATCACATGCTACAAACCTAAACCTATCAAGTATTTCGTAACACTCACACATTGTAAAATGCAAGAGGAAAATTAAATTTAATAATGCCCTACTAATTGATTTAAATATATTAGAGCAAAGAAATCAATTAAGTCATAAAATTAGGAACCAAAATTGCTCTATTAAGCTTGGATTAACCACTACCCAGGTAAAAGATTGACCAATTAAACGAATAAAGTTTATGAACTAGATCAAAGCGCCAAAGTATTTTCCGCATACTTTTAAGGAAAGTATTGTGGCTAAAAATAACAATTTTAAACAGATATTTGACAACAAACCTATTAACTATACAAATCACAATGTCCTTTGTAACTTTTAATATTGATTTAAATTTATTTTCTTGGACCTGACAATTTGATTTTAATTCAATTCATAAAATATATCATTTTAACCTAGGAGTAAGTCTTGATTGTCTTTAACACCTATCTTCTCTGATCTCTTCTTCGGAGGGAATTGGGGTAACTAGAGCCTTTACTCCGAGCGGAGCCGTGCCAAGGCAGGGAGAATTCACTGTAATGAAACACAACTAACATGAGTACAATGAAAATATACAAATACCATTTAGTTAGTTACATATAAGTTATTTACCATGAATTAGTTACATATACTCTGTTTACCCTGAAAGGTACAAATGCCATTTAATTAGTTATGTGTACTATGTTTACCCTGAGAGGTACACATGCCATTTAATTAGTTATGTGTACTATGTTTACCCTGAGAGGTACAAATGCCATTTAGTTAGCTACTATACACTATTTACCCTTAAAGGTCCAGATGCCATTTAATTAGTTATGTGTACTCTGTTTACCCTGAGAGGTACAAATGCCATTTAATTAGTTATGTGTACTATGTTTACCCTGATAGGTACAAATGCCATTTAATTAGCTACTATACACTATTTACCCTTAAAGGTACAAATGCCATTTAATTAGTTATGTAAACTCTATTTACCGTGAGAGGTATCAGTCTTATGTACCATGACTTACGACACTAAGGTCTTATCTTATAAGGTACACCATATTGCACGCATGTCCAGCCATAACTTAAATGAAAGCGGATTTGGCTGGGGGTGCCATGTATTAAAAAAGATATAGCATAGTGCCCAAATATAATAACAACTATGAATGAATAATTATTGATTTTAATAAATACATTCATACATACAAAGTTAATCTGAAAGAAATACACAACAATAAATAGTTCAGTGTGAAATTTAGCACTATTAGGACTCTGAGAACTCCTCAATTGTGACTGAAAAGCTTTATTAGATAAGTCTCACAAACTTACTTCCACTCGATGTTTTAAATAGAGATGGAACACTTGAATAATATGCTATTTGAAGAATTAAAGAATTGTAAGTATCTCAAAAAAGTATCTTGAATGCAACTATGGAGACCTTGACTTCAAATAATTTTAAGCACTATGTAAAATGAATTGTATAGATTTTTGTAGTTTGGAGAATAAAAAAAAAAAAAGGACAAATTTGTATTGATATAGATAATTTAATGTAAAAAGTATTATTTGTTGTTTATGATATAATAGACATGATAAATAAAATAATATTTGTCCATAGCACCTTATAGCTTACAACTTTTCTTAAGTTCAATTTTAAATATTTTCACTTCAACTAAAATTGAACATTTTTAAATATTTGAGGATTCAAATTTGGATTTGAGAAATATGGCCTACATTTTTATGCTAAACAGTGTAGGTGTTGCCCTTTTAGCCTTAATCAAATGTTAATTAATGCATGCAATTTGTTGCTATGAATGATGAGACATCACCAGCTCCGTATGTATTGTTGTTGTTATGGAAAGGCATAAGATATTCTACAACATACTATGAAAAGTGTTGCAGCATGGTTCAGAGCACAGCTTAGGTTAGATAATTGAATTTAATATTACGATCAATGATAATCTTAAAACTATATTAAAAATGCAGGGATTATGTTTAATTTACAAAGGTGGATAAAATAGTTAAATTACAGAAGGTTAAGTGGCCAAAACCAATCAAATAGGTTTTGAGTTAATCCAACCAGTGTGTACATTGCATGCCCTGCTTTACTGTGAAGATGAGGATAAAGAAACAATCTTAAACTATGTACATAAAGTCTTAAACTTTTTAAAACAAGCTCTAAAAACACCCCAAACACCATTGTACATAGCACCTTCTCTAATTCATTCCTTGTCTACCCTCTAGCCACCGAATGTTTTTCCCATTCTAGTTTGTTTCCCCTCCTTCCTTGTCTACCCTCTAGCCACCGAATGTTTTTCCCATTCTAGTTTGTTTCCCCTGCTTCCTTGTCTACCCTCTAGCCACCGAATGTTTTTCCCATTCTAGTTTGTTTCCCCTCCTTCCTTGGATAGCCTCTAGCCACCAAATGTACTTCACACTTCAGTTTGTTTTCCTCCCTTCTTTGGATAGCCTCTAATCCCACAATGCACTTCTTCCTTTCCCACCATTGATTGCTAATGCACTTGCTCCTTTAATTCCTATTGCACTTCTCTCCGATTTTCTTAAAAATATGATCCTACATACCTTGGAGGAAAGTTAGGGATATCGGTCCCTAAGGCGGATAGGGGCACACTATTTTCAACCTCGAGCTTCTCGACATCATCTGGCTGTTGACAGTAAGAGAGGACAGGTTCTTCTCCTTCGGTCGTGTGCCGACTTGCCACGCTGCCTCTGCGGGACGATGCTATCTCTCGTAGTTTTAACCTCTCGATTTGACGTTGCTCTCGTATCCTTTGGACATCCCATCTAAGGCAAGGTCAAGTATTATTTGTATTAAAAACATTCCAAATTACTCTAGGTTAGTTAAACAATCGCCTGAAAAAGTGTATGCAAATTTACTTAATTCCTCTTAAGAACGTAATTCTTTAAAACGAAACCACATGAAAATGTACCACTATGATGTTTTGTTTATGAGATATGTGATACACGAGTACAGTAGAACCTTAGTTACGCGAAATAAAAGGGACGGACTCGATTTTGGATTGTAGAAATTTCAAATAGTTTGTAAATTCGAGATGTGGTGGTAAAAATAAACATTTATTCAGAAGCGTGTTTTATAATACCAAATACAAAAGTGATATTGTTAGGTGCCTAACCAGTCTACCCACGATGAGCCAAATACCCAAACTTGGGAGATCAAAACACAGGGAAGTCAGTGTACAGATTTTGTTGAGTTTAATAATAATAATTTAAAAAAAAGGAATATGTTTGGCTTGTCATTTATAGAAATTCACAAGTCTCGAGATCCACAATGTCAAAAGAAAGCACAAACGACAGGAGAAAAAGATCAGGCCATCAAAAACTTATGTTAAGAAGAGAAAAGAAAAAGAAGTGTCCCAGTTAAAAGAAGGTATATTTAAGTTTAACATGACTTACACGGGGAGGTGGATTTGGGATAGAAGGGCCATTGTGTAACCTCAATCCGATAAGTGTATTTATCAGAGACACTTGAAAGAACATGTGTAAGCAGATCATCCTATGGATGTTTACAATCACATCAACCGTGTAGAAAAATTGCACACAACAGTCAATGCATATTGCGACATGTACAGGATAGCATAACGTGACTCACTTATACCTGTCTCGAGATGTGTGGTGACAGTGGAGAGAGCTTTGTAGTATGTAATAGTAATAATAGTAATAATAATAATATCCTTTATTTAACTGGCAAAGTTAAGGCCTTCTCTTCCACTTAACCAGTTTTAAGCACCTGATAGAAATAAAGAAGTGGGAAATACCAGTATTTTAATTGTAACTTGTTTTCTTGTTATTTCATCGTGCTGACAGATTATGGACACAAAATTTTACTATGCTAAACACAACTTTGAATCACTAGGAACGTCTTATTTCAGCTAGGCAAGTTGCATTATTGAGGTTTTGCTGACGGATCGAAATATGCACTCAAATAGAGGGACTTTTGAAACTCCCGAGGTATTGTGTTTAACATCTGTTAGGGGTATTCATGCTGACCAGCATCTCAAACAAGGGTTTACTCATAATTACATATTCATTGTAATTTATAACATTACAGGAAATCAGCAAAGTGCCACTCTATATATCTTGAAGGTTTGGATGGCGAAAGCCTAATTGTATACTTTAGAATGGGGAAATGATTGAAGATTGTACAACTTGTTTGAA
>CABFOW010001071.1:5214-21502 GCA_902141385.1 Timema californicum
GGGGGGGGGGGGGGAGAGAGTCTGTGGCTCAAAATGGAGCTCCATATAAAAAATCACGGTTTACCTAGGGAGATATCTTTAGGTCCTTAATGTGGAAATTGGACTGTAGACTGTAGAGCCTATATGCGAGGTAGAAACTAGAAGCTAAATACGGAGCCCGCTAAATCGATTCTACCCCTCTATTTCCCCTCAATGGGTGCCATTGATAGCGAGCAGGGGTCGAGCAGGGGCGTCCCCCCCGCAAGCTTTAGTGCGCAGGGCTAACCAAAACAGCGACACTTCACCCCCACACCTCTCTTGCCACTCCAGGAGAGAAAGTGGTGGGGGGAGGGGAGCACCGACCAGATTTATAGAACACTTAACTTACATTACCTTGTCTAAAGGCAAGAGTGGGGGGCGGGGGGAGGGAATGACGCAGTAGGTAACAGCAATATTTAATAAGCTTTAAAAGCGTCGACATTCTAATCAACCATCAAATGGAAAATCAGTCAGGCCAACATGGTTAGCATTGATAAATATTTTATTATATTATTAGTGTTATTTTATAGAAATTTATCATACATATCAAAAACGATAGCTACAGATCAAATGACTTTATGTATGAATACTTAAATTATTCTTGCACCGTTTCTAAGGTCCCTTCCTATGAACATTGGATTGTAGCTAGTCGGGTCTTTCTATACCTTGTTGTTCTGTCTCAAATTTGAACCGACAATTCTTTTTTATTATTATTTATTATGAAATCGACGTGGGATTTCCTAATGACTAATCCGGACAACTGGGCGCCAAAAGTAACCCCACTATTTTTCTTTTTTAAAAAATCACTTTTTTGGCAATGCATTTTTTTTCTTTTTAATTAAAAAGTGATGAGTAAAAACAAAAAAATCACTCTTTTTTAATTATATATTTCTCAATTAAATTAAAAAAGTGACTAGTATTATAGTCCCTAACTAGTCTTAAAATTCTAGCATCGACTTGGTTAGGTTAGGTTAGGTTAGGTTAGAAATAATAATGGGGGGAGTGGGGGATTTCTAAGAATAAACAAACCAAATTTCGTCACACCTGCACCAAAAATAAGTCATATCTTGAAGGTATTATAATATCGGCGATATTATTTTAATTTGTACATGGGGATGCACATAAATGCTACTTATTATTCCTCTTTAGTGGTTTATTTTGCGCACAATTCTTATTTTTCATTTTTTGTGGAGTATTTTTTTTGGAAATTTCATCATATCAAATAGTCTAACTTTATAATAAAAATTAATTAAGTTTCCTCTACTAAGATTATTTTTAAAAATATTCCAAGAAAAATATATTATGTTGCACTGAAAAATATGATTAATTAAAAAAGTTCATTTTTAGTGTTTATCCATCACATTTTAATTTTAATTGAAAAAATATGAAAAAATGGTGCATTTTTTATTCTAAAAAATCCATAAATTAATAAAAAAAATAGTTTTATTTTAGCGCCCAGTTGTCCTAGACCGTCCTAATAATGTATACATAAGCCAATTTTAAGGGTGAATTTTCAATTCGTTTTTCTAAGTCCAATAAGAGCATTAAATTTGCATAGTGTTTTTTTTTTTGTTTGAGAATTGTACTGCATTTCGCCTAGTTTTGGGTTAAGTTTCAGCAAATATCTTTTAGATTTTAAAAATTGGTCAGGCACATTATCAGTGATTATAATAAAATGTAATGAGTGAGATTGAAATTAATCATTCACGTTTGTAACATTATATGCCCTAAGATATAACAAAGCTATGTAAGTTATATACACACCAAATTTGAGGGGTTTTATTTTCCAATTGAGGTATTTAACGTGCTCTTTGAGAACCGACTCATTATATCATCACACGACTTATAGACTAACTTAAATCTAGAACAGACACAGCATCCAGCCCCCCGGTCGTTAATTTATTACTGTTAAAGGAAGAAATCCACATTTCACCAATGATACAATTTTCGGCCATGCTAATCAATTTGATTTTTATTTACTGCGTAAAATAATATGTAACGTACTTGTTCATTTTATTTAATGAACTTAAATGATCATATTATCTTAATGTCAGACACACACACACTTTTGATTTTTGTTTTATCGTGTCCATATTGAAATCCAATACATGTTTACAGTTACTATCATAATTTAATCGCAAAAAAAATGTTTTTTGAAAATGTCTCTTTTGGCAGGTGGTGCCAACATTAACAGATGGAAAGATTTGTAGCCTCTTAATAATGATGGCTATGCCCTGATTTTGGTAGGAAGAGCAGTAGAAAACACTGATAATCGACTATCTATCAAAAGTGACACCTGCAGGTAATATGACTTGATGTATGAATATATTAAAATTGTTTTAATAATATTAGTAACTAAATTCTACCGTTCTTCCTACCAAAATCATACTATGTAAATATAAATATTTACCCCCCCTTTTTTTTACGAATGAACATTCTGACAACTAGACACAGTGTCTAGATCTACTTTCACGTATTCATACGCCAAGTCTTAGTATCGACAGCTGTCAATTTTGATAGATATTATCAATAGGCAACCTATAAAATAACAACAATAATATAGTGAAATGGTATCAATGTGGACAGAAAAAAAAGGGCTGTATGTTGCTCCCAAAGTGCGTTTGTAATAAAATCGCGGTATTAAGGAGAGGGGGGAGGAGTGGGGTTTTCCCCCCACATATCCATTCATATATATTTTTAAATAACGTATACAAACACATGAATAGAAAAACGACAGGTGAATGACATAGGATATAATCCTTACAAGGTGTGGCCGAAAAAATAATAGATGATTATTAACTTGAAAATTAACACTTTAATTAGTTAAATAAAAGCAAACTCCATGCTATATTTTTTCACTTTTTGAAGATAATGACACTCAGATGATCTCCACCGGACGTCAGACAAACCTCAGCAGGTTGTCGGACATTGTGGGCGTAGCACCAAATCTAGGTAGTCTAATTGTCTCAGTCCTACCCTGAGGATAGGCCTACACAGGGGTGTAGTGGAGCGGGAAAGCCGTTCCCCCCCACTACTAAATTTACGACTACACCACTGGGCCTACCCACCTTGAAAATAGGTCCAAACCAAACAGTTGTGTATGTATTAATAAAAAGGGGCATTTATCTTTGTTGATAACATTAACTAGTGATAAAACACGTTTGAAAACATTATCAATCGATAATATTAGTCGAATATTTTTATAGTTGCTACTTTGCTCGCTATTTAGTTACAAGTTTCTCTAATGAATCAAATACGAAACATCACACGTGTGTATGGAGCATAACAGTGTAATACCCTCCCTCCCAAACCACCCCCCAAAAAACAAAAAGGACCCCTCCCATGCGATAAAAAAAAGATATATATTTTTTTAGCTTCACGGAACACGTAATACATGGAAGGAAAGAGGAAGTGAACATGCTAGACAGAGCGCTCAGTTTTTGACCGTCGCTATGGTAACACTCGGCGCCAGGCAGTCAATCACTCCCCTCTTCTCCTACCCCCCCCTACTTGAGGGGAGGGGGGAACCTAACATAGGCTGCCTCCCACGTCACGCCTGACCTCGCCGCAGCGTTGCCACGTCGCAGGCAAACCGATATTCCACTCCATCCCAGGACAGAACCACGAGAACGGAGCTTGCGTGGCTTTGTTTGAAAAAGAAAGAAAAAAAAAGCTACACAAAGTTCGAATTTCGAAAATAAACATTCACACACATACGCATGCATCCAGTAGAAGAACCGTCAGGTAATTGCGCGAGTTTGTTATCACAAGTACCAAGATAGGTTTGTATGTATCTATTAAATAAGTTAAATTAATGTCAAAGTTCAAAGATGATTTTATTGTAATTAATTATGGATATAAAACTAGATTCTTACCAGTATCGAGAATCGATCTTAATATTATGATTCTCGATACTTCTCGATTCTTAGTTCTCAATGAAAATAATGGCAACTAAACAAGACAGTAAAAATTCAGAGTAAGTAGAAATCGATCATTTCTCATATTAGTTTATTTGCTGATTGCAATATATGTGTCTATTCAATGGTTGTTTATTATACCTTTTTTAATTATTTATTAGTGTTTGACTCCTTGAAGGTTTATTTTTTTAAGGTAAAATTACATGCTTACAATTGTAATTCCTATTTATTTTATTAATGATGTATAGTATGCTTTAATACTTGGTGAGATGGTCTTTTAATTTCTCAAAATTAAAAACATTTTTTTTAATTACCATATTCTATTTTCTAAAGTTCAATAATAACGTTTTGATATGAGGTTGGATGCTTGGGAAAATAATGAAATAGGAAATGAACAAGAATCGAAATCTATAATAAACTTAAAAATCGGACTCAAGAAAAACCGATATCTTGAAATCTTTAATCAAAATATATTGGTAAAGACACTGAAATTTCCAGAGATATGCGTTACGAAAATATGTTACTTAGGCATATAGCATTAAAATATTTGTTAATTTTTTTTTAGATAACTATAACATTTTTGAATGAATAGAAATATAAACGGGATTAAAATCTATTCGGAAAATTTACTATTTGACCTTTTAAATGCGAAATTTGGTCAATTTTGTTGATCTAAACATGAATTAACAGTTATAACAACTTTACGATTGCTTACCAAACTACAGTAGCCCCATGGCTTCTTTGGTGCTGACTGACAGCTGATGGCTTTAAAAAGTTACCAGGCCAAATTACATACCCCTAACCAGGTGATCTGCAAAAACATGTGTTTATCAGCTGTCACTTTTGACAGTCAAAATGTAGGTTTATACCTAAATGTTGACTGTTAGAAGTCAGCTGTGAGCTGTCAGTCAGCATCAAAGAAGCCATGGGGCCACTGTAGTTATCTGTGCCACCCTGGACACCCTGATTTTGGTAAAAACACGGTTCTGGAAGGCCTTATTTCATGCCAGAATCCTGCTGTATAGTAGTATTTTGGTAGAATAGAAGACCTTTGATAACGGGATTTCTAATACCGTTTAGGGTAACTAACTATACCCAGATCATGCATGGTATATTCCATTCACCGTAGGAATTGACTTCTGAAAGGCCTTTCCCCCTACCAGAAGTCTACTATATAGTAGGATATTGGTAGGAAAAAAGACCTTTCAGAGAGTAATTCCTACCGTGAATGGACAATAGTTATAACTCTATGGTGGCAGTAGGCCCATTTTGGAAGGCCTTTTTTCCTATTAAAATAATACTAGTACAGTAGGATTTTGGTACAAAATATGGCCTTCCAAAACAATCTTTCTACTAAAATCTGGGTATAGGCCTGCGTCAGTTTATCATAGTCCTACCACAGCTTCGTATCGGGTTCCTGTAATTATATCAGAAATATTATTATTATTATTATTATCATTATTATTAGCACCGCACCTTACTGCCCATTCGGGTTATACGCACTTACGCTAATGTGTAATGGTAGGGTGATTGTGAGTTGAAATGGAGGACCTACAGTTTAACGTGGGAATCCGAACCACGGTGGGAGGCCTGGTATTCCCCACATTCACAAATTGTGATTAATACACGTCTTGTCAGAGGTGAAGGAAGGGTTTGGTAATCAGATAAATATGTGTAGGGACCTAGGATTGAACCCCGGACCCCCAGCTGTGCTCATGTGTGTTCTAATTACGTTAATTAATTTGTTGAGGTAAGAGAGGAAATGTAACAGCATTTGTGTGGCACGCGCGCGTGTGTGTCAAACCAATAAGAGAAAACCTTTTCAAACTGTGCTCCACCAGGAAATTTTAGATTATTCTTTGTTTCTTACAATATATAAAATTACATAAGTACATAATTAGGATAGCCAGTCTTTTCTCACCTGAATAAAGGTGCATTTGCCTAAAGTGTCAGAACACATTATGTGTTTATTGTTTTCAGTTGGTTTTATAAATGTAAAATGTCCACATTATTAGTAAAGTCTGTTCACGGTAGGAATTGTTTTCTGAAAGGCCTTTTTCCCTACCAGAAATCTATTATATAGTAGGATATTGGTAAGGAAAAAGAACCTTTTAGAGAGTAATTCCTACCGTGAATGGAGTATATAAACATTTTTTTATGTTGGTTCCAGCATGTTTTTTGTTGTTTTTTCTGGTGCAAGGGTTCCTTAGTTCTAAAATGTTTGGGAAACCCTGCCTTGGACCATTCGTCTCCGGAAACGGGTTCGTAATTGATATTAGCTTGGCTAATTAGAACTTTGTATATACATATAGTGCAGGCTGTTGAGACTTGGGTAAATAAAGTAGGTTATGGATTAGAGATCGACCTCAGTGGTCTTGAGGGGAGGGTGCGGGGGGGGGGGGGCGATGTTCGCCCCAGGACCTTAATTTAGCGGGTTCAAACCCAGCCGAAGTCGACGGAAATGTGTAATTGATGTTCAGGCATCCTGTACTGTTATAAAGGAATGTATACATTGAAGGGTTGGCAATGAGCAAAAGTCAGAAGATTACAGTTGCCGTAACGTAATTTTGTGTCTGACGTTTCTCGCCATGTGAAGGGGAGAGAATAAGCCTCGCGCGACGTGTCTATTTGTAAACACAGATCGAAGAGTTATAAAAACTATAATTCATGCATCTGACCAGATCATTTTCCCGTTTGTTCTTTGGTCGAGAGAAGAAACGGATATACAGCGAGACAATCCAAATAACAAATTATGAAAAAAACAGAACCCAAAATCAATCTGGGAAATGTAATTTGTAGTCATAATAATAGGAGTGTAAAATGGTATTTTAAAAAGCAGACAAACCATTTATATCCGTATAAGTGTAAAATTAATACAGTCTAGTTAGTATGTCGAGATCAAATATTTAACCTCAGATCGAAAAAAAAAAAATATTCTAGGAAACTGACTTTAAAAAAATCTAGATTTGTCTAAAGTTCACTTGTTTTCGAAGAGCTGGCAACAGTTTAGCAGGAAAAAATAACATCAGCTGTCAACCAAGCGAAATTTCCAAGAATCTCACCTGACAAACCCTACACATGCATTCCTACCCCCAACATTTCTTCAGGGCACAGCTTCATACATGTAGTTGATTCACAAAGTATCAGCTAATAGAGTGCAAGTGATAGCTGATATAGTCATACATGTAGTTAATTAGGCTCTAAGGACCAGTTTCATAGTCAAATTTAGTACGCCTCAAGTGCGGCGCTACACTAAGTACATGACGACACCTACAGTATTCCCATGGCTTCTTTGGTGCTGACTGACAGCTCACAGCTGACTTCTGACAGTCAACATTTAGGTACATACCTAAATTTTGACTGTCAGACATGACAGCAGCTAAACACATGTTTTTGCAGATCATCTGGCTTGGCTTAGGGATATGTAATTTGGTCTGGCAGCTTTTTTAAACTGTCAGTCAGCACCAAAGAAGCCGTGGGGCTACTGTACCTGAACTCGAATGGAATGGGCCGTTCTCACATAGGAAACTGGCCCATTCAATTCTGGTGTAGGTAGGTGTCGTCTTGTATTTAGTGTAGCGCCGCACTTGAGGCGTACTAAATTTGAAAATGAAACTGGCCCTCTAGTGTTGTGTAAGAATGGCCTTCAGAAATTTACAGCCATAAAATTAAATTTCGTTTCAAGAACATAATGTATTGTAAACGTGAATATTACATATTTTAACTTATTTTGCAAGATATTGTAGATTAATACATTAATATCCGGACTCTACTGATGAGGCATCGCCGTCAACACTTCAGTGGCAACAAACTCGGTAGGCCTAGCATTTAAAAAAAATTATTAATTAAAATTGGCTCTAGCGACGAGTAACTACTGTTCCTAGTGATCCCAAACAAGATGGAGAAGGAAAATGAGGGGGGGGGCGGGCTACTCGTCCATCCTCTACTATGTGATCGGCTGAATTAAGACTTGTTCTACACACTATTTGACATCTGAGGCATCCCTAATTACAGGACAACTTTCCACTTAACATATATATTTTTCTGTGTTAATCCAAGGTATCCAACCAAAATATATTTTTTAATTCCCTGACTTTTCCAGGTTTTCCAGAGTCAATTTCCAAATTTTCCAGTCGCTATATATTAAACATTATTTTACTAAGATACCAACTTAATGGAATAATATTTTCAGACACACACATATTCTGACATTGTCTCACTCTATGCAGGTGTTAAAAAGATTTCAGCATTAAACGAGGGGTTAATGGGTCGTGCGGGTTAAGTTAGATTTTTGTGAAATAGATACAATTTAAAATTATTAAGAAATACATTCTTCTCTTTATTCTTCCTATGACGCAATCGAATTCTCACGCATGCGACTCAATTTAATCCAAAAGCGCGCGTGTGAGTGGAAAGACATGAATGAACATGATACGTTGACTTTGAAAGTTGAGATTAGTATGCACAGCTGGCACAGATGTGTTAAAATATATTATGTTGACTATTGTGAATAAAGGTTGCGTTTATATTTTTTTAAATTAGTATGTAAAAATTTCTTGTTTTCTAGGTCGCTGGATATTCTGTAATTAAATCTAGGCTCACGACTAGAAATATAGACAATAGTAGTGTGCTAGACTTCAAATTAACAACCGACTGCTTGGCTGCTAGTTGTCTGAACTACACGCAATCTCCCAGACACATGTGTCTTCTTGTGTTCCTATTTCACTGTCACATGTGTCGGAGCAAGGATACTGTCACATGTGTCGGAGCAAGGACACTGTCACATGTGTCGGAGCAAGGACACTGTCATATGTGTCGGAGCAAGGACACTGTCACATGTGTAGGAGCAAGGACACTGTCACATGTGTCGGAGCAAGGATACTGTCACATGTGTCGGAGCAAGGACACTGTCACATGTGTCGGAGCTAATAAGACTGTCACATGTGTCGGAGCTAATAAGACACTGTCACATGTGTCGGAGCTAATAAGACACTGTCACATGTGTCGGAGCTAATAAGACACTGTCACATGTGTCGGAGCTAATAAGACACTGTCACATGTGTCGGAGCTAATAAGACACTGTCACATGTGTCGGAGCTAATAAGACACTGTCACATGTGTCGGAGCTAATAAGACACTGTCACATGTGTCGGAGCTAATAAGACACTGTCACATGTGTCGGAGCTAATAAGACACTGTCACATGTGTCGGAGCTAATAAGACACTGTCACATGTGTCGGAGCTAATAAGACACTGTCACATGTGTCGGAGCTAATAAGACACTGTCACATGTGTCGGAGCTAATAAGACACTGTCACATGTGTCGGAGCTAATAAGACACTGTCACATGTGTCGGAGCTAATAAGACACTGTCACATGTGTCGGAGCTAATAAGACACTGTCACATGTGTCGGAGCTAATAAGACACTGTCACATGTGTCGGAGCTAATAAGACACTGTCACATGTGTCGGAGCTAATAAGACACTGTCACATGTGTCGGAGCTAATAAGACACTGTCACATGTGTCGGAGCTAATAAGACACTGTCACATGTGTCGGAGCTAATAAGACACTGTCACATGTGTCGGAGCTAATAAGACACTGTCACATGTGTCGGAGCTAATAAGACACTGTCACATGTGTCGGAGCTAATAAGACACTGTCACATGTGTCGGAGCTAATAAGACACTGTCACATGTGTCGGAGCTAATAAGACACTGTCACATGTGTCGGAGCAAGGATACTGTCACATGTGTAGGAGCAAGGACACTGTCACATGTGTAGGAGCAAGGACACTGTCACATGTGTCGGAGCAAGGACACTGTCACATGTGTCGGAGCTAATAAGACACTGTCACATGTGTCGGAGCTAATAAGACACTGTGACATGTGTCGGAGCTAATAAGACACTGTCGTGTCACTGTGACCGACCGGAAAATACACTTAGTGTACAAGTGCAAAAAAGCTCCATTCACACTAATGGTTTTTAAGACCAGATAGAAGTGTCAGCCGATTATGAAAAGGCTTTTAGAGGGTCCCTAATACTAGCTCACGGGGTATTTGGTTATATTCAAGGTCAAAGAGTTGTTGGAAGGAAAGGGCGTTGTTCCTGTGTAGTATCTAGTACATCGTTGAAAACTTTGCAGTTAAAAAATGTTCAAAACATCATCTGAATGAAAAAAAAGTAAGTTTAGTTTCATGTGTTATGTAAATTCTGTTTACATAGAAAGGTAGCAAGCCTACATTGACAGATTACACTAAAGTGCAGCATAAACGATCTATCAATAGTGTAGGGGTTTATCCATAAATCACGTGACGCTGTAAAAAGGGGGGAGAGTTATGTCTAAAAAGTGGTACGTGGGATAAAGGGTGGGTACATCACATTGTTATGTAACACATACTTAAGGCGAGGATTTAAGGGACGGTGGAAAGAGTCAAAGTTTTTATAGCAAAACATTTATTCGTCCAAAATAAATAAAATATTGCTCCAGTAGAAACGAAGATTTTGATTGTCTTCACATGGTGACATCAACAGTTGTTGAATATTTGATATGAACATTGTAATGATATTGGTTTGGATTACTCTAAATTATGTAAAAAGTCATGGATGAAGGTAATTTTTATTTAAATCAACATATGTAGAGTATCCTTTTATGATTCATCCATGAAGAAACACGCGCCTTTCAGAAATAATGGGAAAAGTATTTCACCACTAAAATATATTTTTTATACAATATTTCCTGTTAAAATAACAACTGCGCTATTTCCTGTTAAAAGGAACAACTCCGCAGTATTTGGCAAAGACGCCAATTCCCGATACCAATAAAAAGCTAGCCTTCACAACACCTGTCGCCAGGACTCTTTCTATTAGTTAGTTTTTACACTGTTGATGAGGGGAGCAAAAGGCAAGGGGTATGCCATATATAAACCGTTTGTGCGTACGGTTAAGGCAGCCACAGACACCCACGCTCACACAAGCACGCAGTTAGGGACCCACAAATCTAGCACTGGCTCTCGCAGCCACAGTCTAACACAGAATACAATAATTTACGTTATTATCACAAGTGTGTATTGATATAAAACATTTAATTGGAGTATGTATAAGTGATTAACAGATGTCATTTAAATAAACCGTGTGTGAAATAAACAGCCATTAACAGTTCTCTTTCTTTAATTCAATTGAATATACCGATTTGATTAGTGCTCGGCCACGGAGCAATTAACAGCTGGTTAAACGGTATCTATTCCGTACAGTGATGATAGGCGCTCGACCACTGAGCTATAGACAACCTAAACATCATCACAGCATTATTATATCTGGAAAAAATCCGTAGTGTTTCAATCGACGCCCAACGCGGGGCGATTAATTCAGTAGTGTTACAACATAGCGGCATTAGATGAGAAACGTTTTAAATGATGAGAAAAAGTTGTCATTAAATTCCTTAACGTTTCCCTGTTTGTAGTCACCATTTGAATTAGTGTTACTAGGTTTGTAATCTACACGATTAGTAGGTGGTGGATCATTTTTACAAAACATTCAAAAATAGACTCCCCCTAACAATTTACAAGCATTTTTTACTCGTGTCGTTAGAAAGTGGAAGATTGTGTTAATGCAGATGTATCCAAATAGTCTATCGCGATCTATCGGCCGAACCGCGGTCGACCCCTTGGTCGATCGATTAAAAAAAAAAAAAAGATTGAAAGAAAGGGTTTGCAGATTTTTCTCAGGTCAACATTATAAAATCTAAATATCGACGCTGTCTGATGACAATTTACAATCCTGCCTTTGTTTATGACAGAGTAATAATGAGCTCTCAGTCAACAAACTATCCTGAGATTATGGGTGTCATGCAGCCCGTGTTGCCTAGTACCATATATGCAGTCCGTGTTGCCCAGTACCATATATGCAGCCCGTGTTGCCCAGTACCATATATGCAGTTCGTGTTGCCCAGTACCATATATGCAGTTCGTGTTGCCCAGTACCATATATGCAGTTCGTGTTGCCTAGTACCATATATGCAGTCCGTGTTGCCCGGTACCATATATGCAGTCCGTGTTGCCTGGTACCATATATGCAGTCCGTGTTGCCTAGTACCATGTAAGTGTTGAAGATAGATTAATACCAGAAAGTCGCTAGATTGTCGCTAATAGGAACATTAAAAGTGGTCCGATTTGTCTCCAAACCAAAAATGCAAGGGTTGATCTGAACTGAATGTGAGATAAGTCAGTGGAATATGGTGAACCCCGGATTCGGAACAATGTGATTTTGATTTGTGAATGATAGAGCTCTTATGTAGACCGGAAGCAATGCATTTATACGTTCTTTCAGTACAGCAGTTCAAAAATCATAATTATGCAGCATTGAAATTAAATATAACGAACATGAACTTACTAGAAAATCAAGGAAAGTCGCCTCTAGCCAGATTAGTCGCTAGGCGCTACAAACTAAAATTAGTCATTTCAGACCCGTAAAGTCGCTAGATCTAGAGACATAGTCGCTAAATTGACGACACTGGATGCAGCAACTTCAAAGTAAAGGGTTTGATGAAAAAATACTTTTTACAGGGACATTTTTTAAATGTTTTAATGAAAAACTCAATTTCAGTGTGTGAAAGGGCTGTCTTTATATGTAATATAATTTTACTATTAAAACACTAAATGGGTTATAATTATCTTACCAAAGAAATAAAGAATATAGGCCTATGTTATTCAATAGATCGCAAAGGATTTTTCTTCTCTTGGGGTAGGTCCCTAGATCAAAAAGTTTGGTCACTCCTGTGATAGTGGAATGAAATAAGCAAAAGTAATCATCAGGAATGATATTGAAATGGCTTCGGAATTAAATTTACTAATATTAAAATAAGAGATATTTCTTCTCTCGCCAATTTAGCCTGAAACATAGTTTGAATGTATGTTATGGACAGTTATAGCCTAATTTATAGTCCCGTGCCTGTCCACCCCTGTTAACAACCCTATAGTTTGAATTATATTATTGGGGGGGGGGGCAGGAGGGGTTGTTGTGGAAATGTAACATTATGTAGCCAATTTCCAAAACATTTAATCATATTTGTGAAGCTGATGAAAAAGTTCTCTAGATTTAGTCTTCCTCTAACAAATAGTCATCTTTTAATAGGCTCACATCAGAAAAATGTTAAGAAATTTCAGAACCAGCAATGAGCTACCCTGAGATAATAAGTTTAGAAATCCCCCCCCCCATCTTATTGACATGACAAAGGGTGGTTGTAGGTGAAGGACGAAAGGGAGTATTAGTTTATACCCTAGATAAGTAGTTCCGGAAAACGACACAAAACATTGTATTTTAAGCCTTGTGGCCTAACAGAGATTGATAATTTCTTGCTGACCAAGGTGGACGCCTTAAGGTTAGTATTTTTACGGTTTTTATAACGAAGCATTTTTTAAATCAATAAATATAAAAAATAATTCAGTAGGTTGATGTGTTTAGTTTAATTTTATACACAAAGTAATGACAATTCTTGAATAGCTGTCGAAAATATAATGGAATTTTTATTATAAACATTTTAAATACAAATAAAAAGCTACATACTATCAAATTCCAGGAAGCTAAATTTTTTTTTACCAAACACATCCACTATATCACATGTTTTTTTATTTATTTTAGATTACAAAAATGCTTTGCTATAAAACTTTAAAAAATACACGCGTTCTCAAAGCTCAGATAGATAGATTTTTTTTTTAATGTTTAGATTATTGTCAGTCTTTTGCAAGTAAACAAATGAATAAATGTTCAGACAACCCTGTAAACGAAACAAAAAAAGTTACATAGATTTAAAAAAAAAGCATTTTGTACTAACCTGTTTTTCGAAGAGCTAACGACGACACACCACAGAATTTAAAAAATATATATATGACTGGGGGGGGAAAAATGTGATCAGAAGATTTCTTGAGATCTTGTACGTGGCTATTTCCGGCGGTTATAATGGCACTTGCACAAAAAAAAAATATTTGTGAAAATGAATACGCCAACACTTACAAAAAAAAAGACACGTTTTTATGCTGTCCTTTTCAGAACACATTCCACAGCACTGGTTATCCAAAAGCGTAATCCAAAAAAGGGCACATAATCCAACACTGTATTCCATAAGAGCACCGCTGACTTATTCCACAGGTTTTCAGATCACGGAGCAATAGATTCGTTAACTTGCACTTTATTTTTACTTTAAGAAAAACTGCTTCCAAATGATCTGTTGTAAAAGATTTTTTTTTTCAATTCACAAGAAAAAACACTGTGTTTTTATCTCTGCAAAACACATTCTAGGAAAACACTTAATACGATAAGGAATTAAACTCAAAAGATGAAATTAAAAAAAAAAACACTTCACATGTTTGTCGCACTTCCTAGAGAGAAAAAACACGTTTATTACACGTTCAAAAACATTTTTTTTAAACACGCCGTGAGGAAGGGAAAAAAAATGGATCCAAAATTCAAAAAAATATGACCCATAAAATATATACAATATAGTAGAGAAAAAAATTAAGTGTAGTGTAGTGTTATTTTAACTTACGTGTGCGTGTTATGTTAGGGTGTGGTCAGGTTAAAGAGGAGCCAGGGGGGGGGGGTTTAGGGGGGTGTAAAAAATGGGCGAGTGTGTCGGGGACGGACAGGGCCCTAAGATGTCTCTTCTTTAAACATCCTCCGGAACTTGGCTTCGCGAAAACACTGTTATCCCCCACCTATAACCTGCCGTCTAACACAGCAGAAGGCCAAGCCCATCAAACACGTGACACGATAACATTATGTAAGGGGCGAGAAAGGGGGGAGGGGGGGTATTTTAAATAATTTAACAGCGACCCGTAAAGCTCAATATGACACAATCAATCACCCTTCGTATATCCCTATCTTTTTTTTAAACATAGTTTTAGTTTCCCTGACTATGATAAAACCGCTCGTTGATGACTTATATCAGATAAATAAGGTAAATAAATACAATTTTTGTCAACAACAACAACAAAAAACATCCGCGCATCAACGTACGAGAGAAACGCCTCGGCCTACAATGAGTGTCTTTACATTAAGATATCGGCGAATGCTTACAGTAGGTGTTTAGGTGTCACATTTTTTGGCCACATCCCGGGTTTAAAAAAAAGAAAGCTGATAAGAAGACTTATGTAGAATCTCTTCCAAAGGAATTGACACACCACATTATTTTTTTTTATGTCGCCTTGAAGAACAAGATAAGTGAACTTAGGACCGATTACGTGTCATTTAATACATATTCATACTGCCAGCATTGATAGCGTTTTACTAAAATTGTCAGAGCTATTTTTTTAGAAATATTGATATCTAACAAAAATGACAGCAACAGAACACACACGATCTGACGTATGAATACGTGAAAGTAAATCCAGTAACTTTTCAAGCTATCAGATAAGAAAAAGGCTATTTCTATGTAAATTGAACTATATCTGGTGGAATGTTACATTTCCTGGCAATCAGGGCGGGTTTTATAACTTTCGTTCCAATGTAATGTTTAGCAAAGGTGTGAACAGGTAACACAGCCCCCGATAACTCAAATCACGTTTCGTCCAATAAATACGGTTTACCTAAATATTGAGGCAGATTCAAAGTATCCATAAAAAAAATGGTTTTAACTTAAAAAGAGTTACCCGCTTCGGTAGCCACGTAGTTATAACGCGCTACTCTCGCGGCAGATAAGAATGACGACGACGGGGAGATCGGGGTTCGATCCCGGTCGGGTGTATCGAGGGTGGTTTGTTCTAAAATGATTTTCCACTATCCCCACACACAAATGTGGGTACATTTTCTCTAAATATGAACTTCATAATCTCTAAAACCATTAGCGTAATAAGCACAAAAGTTAACCAAAACGGGTAGTAAGACGTGCTGATGAAAAAGTTAAATAATTATTTTTTTTAAAAAAAGGTCTGATTTCTTATTTCACGGTTTCATAAAACCATAGCCGGTTTTTTTTTCCAAACCCTAGATCAAATAAATTCCACAGGTTTTCTTCAAGTGCAAAAAACAAAAGAAGTTAAACGTGAGGAGTAAGGTGTCCGACTTCTGTGCTGGCGGCCGGGGTTCAATCCTCGGTCCCGGCATAGATTTATCTGATTACCAAACCCTTCCTTCACCTCTGACAAGACATCTTGTGAATGTGGGGAATGCCAGGCCTCCACCGTGGTTCGGATTCCACGTTAAACTGTAGGTCCTCCATTTCATCTCACAATCACCCTACCATAACACATTAGCGTAAGTGCGTATAGCCCGAACGGGTAGTAAGACACAGTGATAGTAATAATAATAATAATAGTTAAACGTGCACTCGTTTGTTAAGCTTCCCTTTCAAGGTGACC
>CABFOW010001071.1:26184-37905 GCA_902141385.1 Timema californicum
CCCCCCCCCCCTCCGTTTAGTCGAGATATGATCGTCACTATCGAACTATAATATTTGAAGAATCCCTCCCCCCTCAAAGAAAGTTCTGGATACGGGTCTGTTGCTTACAATATTGATATGAGCAACAAATTTAACTCAAGGCCTTTTTGAATTTCATGCGCCATTTAGGTGTGTTTGAGTAAAGACGCGAGAGTTGAGTGAAGTATAATTACTTTCACGTATAAAGAGAAAAGTATCGTGATTATATAGCAATTTCTATCTAGAAATTGAGATGAATTTGAAGGGTTTTATAAAGTGTCTCCGAACCGAAAAGAACAAAATGGGGTTTTAAATTGTCTGTGGATATAGATGATGTGATACATACATATTTATATTCGAATTGCTTGTAGACCTTAAATTATTGGTAATTGTTAAAAACTGATTTTCGAACATTCGACATATTTTGGAAATTGTTTTAACAATTTTGTTTGAAATAAATAAATACTCTTAGAACTTTTGAAAATAAAAGGGGGGATGTATGGGATAAAATTTAGTTATGGAGTAGTTGATTTCACTTTTTTTTTTTTAATTTATTTGAAAAATGTTAGAACTTTTTTTTGTTAAGTGGCTCTTGATATTTTTGTTCAAAATGGGTTTCTGAGGAATACCTGAGTGATTTAATGATTTAAAAAAAAGTAAATTTGTTTAGTCAAGAAACATATATGAGGAAGGTTATATTTAGAGGAAATACACCCTAATTTACGAGGAGGAAGCGTGGAAAAACATTTAAGAAAATCCTCAATACACCTGACAGAGATTCGAACCTCGGTATTGCGAGAGTGACGCCTTTAGACCATGCGGCCACCGAAGCAGGTATCGTTATTAAAAGACAATATGCATCTTCCGAGTTTTGAAGAGATGCGTACTAAGACGGATTTGTTTGATCAATTATAATATTGCTGGAACATTGATATGACACACACAACAGTTCTAAGTCCTTCTAAAATAAATAATATCAAACGTGCGAAACTTATCTCTGAATTTTCAGTATCAAAATTCCCTTGAAAAAAAAATATAAAAATTTAAGCTTATTGTAAAAAAAATACAATACACAAAACACTAAAAATGATATCAAAATTTAATGTAGGCCTCATGCTTATTTTGTTCCCCAAACTGTCTGCGCATATGTAATGCGGAATAAAGTATATTAGAATTTAGAAATAAATGTGACAGCATTAAATAATAAATTCCGTATCTTGAAAATAGCCCTGGCTCCATAAAATATAAGGAAAAGGGGGGGCGAGGAGGGAAGACTATACATTCAAACGTCGCATGACAGACAAGGACGGAGATGTGTTTAGAAAAGGAAAACAGGCCTAGAGGCCTCAGGATGGGGGAACACTTGGCAGCCATTACTGGAACCCCGTCAACTCCCCCTTCCCACAATACATTTCCCCTTATAAAAGTTCCTTCGGCATGGCTGTATGAGACGGCGATGTCTTATTGGTTGACGTCCGCGCATGCTCAGAGAGTGATCGAGCGACTCAGTCCACTGCGGACTTGGACGGCGGTTGGCTGTGTAAAGGGAGCTCGCTCTTTAATCGGCATAGAGAAACTGCGAAAGATATTTTAAAAGAATAAATGTTAAGTGGACGTTTTCCTTCTTAGGATGTATTCTACTAACCTTTTCACAAATTACTATGTGAAGTGATGCAAGTCGTGTGGACTTTGTTTTAGAAATAACGCCATTTTCTCGCTATAAAACTGCTATTGTTCCCAAAGAAAAAATATGAGATTTGTTTTTTCCTCGTGCAATGCGAATTATTGGTGTTAACGTGAGCCCCTCAATTCGGAACACATCCCAAAACTTTGTAGTCGAGTATAGTGTAACATAATTGCACGATTATTATGTGCTATTTTTTAATACAAACGTGTATTAAAAAAGTTTTAATGTACCTTAGTTGACAATAGGATGATGCACTTTTAATACGAATGGCGATTAAAATGAAATTTACGTAATTCGGCTTAGAAGCAATAGTTTATGGAATAATGTCGCTGTGCTAGAGCAAAAAGAACGTATTTTACGTATGCATATTATGTAGGAGAGAATACAATGTTATCATAACTAGGTACATCCACGGATTTCTAAAAACGTTGTAAAGTAAGTTTTGAGGTGTTTTATTAATAGAAAACTAAAGCATACATCGCAGGGGTTGGTAACGTGTGTGGATTTATTTTTAATATGAGTGGTAAGTGGTGTTTTATTTATATATTACTCGAATCTAAAAAGTTAGTCAAAATATATTGTTTTATATCCAACCCTAGTGATTAGTTCTAACCAAGCGATGATAACAATAATGACGTCATTCTCACTGTTTTATACTTTTTTTTTTAATATGAAAGAGGCCATACAACTGAAAGGACTCGAGCATTTCCGAAACCAAGTTCGGGTCGGCCTTACACACCATTGGCTGGTTCCAACGGACCAATAGCAAAGCAGGTGACGCCGCGGTCACGAGTACACAGCTGCCCTATAAAAAAAAGTGTATAAAAAAAACACGCCCGCCTCGGGCAGACGCAGTTCTGCGACTTAAAAAAAACTCTGCAACGTTGCAAGATTTACAAAGTGGCTATCTTTCTACCAAAATATGTTATGACAGTGGACACGGTTTTTCCATCTGGCGAAGAGGTAACTTTATAAAAATGAAAATAAAAAAAAGTTGGAGGATAAGTACACATATGGGAGGTGATATTTAACAGCAAACGCATACCCGGATGTGTGAACTTTATCTACATATTTCAAGGCTAAGCCAACAAGATAAAAAATCTTCTGGCCTTGCCAGCATTAGGTACAGGACCAGGTATATTAAAGTGGAACTTTTCTTCTTGTGTATGCCGTGAAAACGGATCGCTTCGACCCAGTTCCTAAATAAATAATGATTAAAGCCAAAGCATGTTATATCCTGTTAACACTAATATCCTATTATTGTGTCTTAACAATAAGTGTATGAAACAAACTACCTTTAGGTAAAACCTTTAACATTCTGATATTTTCTAATTTTCCAAAACAAACCAACAAATAGAACCTTAAGAACTTTAAAATTCTCCTATTTTAAAAATGGACTTACTCCTTGGCAGTGATGAATTAACGGTCGGGGGGTCTAGATGTTGTGTCTGTTATACATTTGTTTTTTAAGTCCTGTTCTGATGTAATCCATCTGTTCATAAGATAAACTAGCCTAACTAAAAATAAAAACGGACTCGTAAAGAATATAAAAAGAGAAAACTAGCCAAGGCGCATAGGCCTATAGTTTGAACATTTATCTGATGCGTGCACCAAATGATATGTCCATTTAAAACACTCGCTTTAGAAATAAACTTAACATGGATAGATTTTAAAAATATGTCATATGAATGAATAAAATTGTCAAGTGCGTTTATAATGAATGTTTCAACGGAATTCACCCTCTAGTAAAAACCCATCCTAACTTATTCCCAGGGACACGAATCGCTATACACTCGAACAAAGGCGTCAGTCTCACATGGTCTTATTTTCTGTTGACATGGAGGCTCTTAATTCGAATCCCTAACGGGTGTATATTTTTCCACCTTGAATAGTATTTTACGCTCCAGACCCAGGTACACTCCGTGTACACTGTGTGGTAACAGTCTTACCTTGATGGATTACACTATGGTCCTAGGTATCTTATAAGGCATAAAACTATACCATAGTGGAATATGCAAGGTAAGCTTGATGGCATTACAGGCTAAATGAAAGATTAGCTGCTCTAAAAATGATCAGATGTTGCCATATTTAGTGAGATATGTCAAATATTATGTTCACAAACATTCGAGTTTTTCTTAGAAATAGTTTTGAAGATACAAAGGTCAATTTTTCGTAGTTCGAGAGAAGGGGTTTTTTACTTAAGACTTTCGACATTTCGTAGTTTCGCATAACTCTATAAAATATAAATATGTTAAATATATTAAACACATGTGAAGAACCCATACAAAACGAGGAAGAGAGGGGGAGGGGTGTCTGGGATGGGGACAAGCTAAGGACCTAGCCACAGTGCAAGTTTAGTAAATAAATGAATCAAATACCCAAATGTATTATTTATGCCTTTTAGGGAATCCCTTACAATTATAATAAGTGTACAAATGGCAGCAATAAGCCAACTACCGAATCGAAGATGGCTGCGTTATCTGATAGCTCGTGATCTTAATAAAATCACACATTTTTAGATGACGATTTCCCCACGTCCATCATAGACTCTGCCCTAAAATATGAGTGAATAGTGAAGAATGACCAAGGGCACGGGACGAATCATGGTAAGAGCAATGGCGTACTGAGCCAAAGGTCCCGGGTTCGATTCCCGTGTCCAGCTTGTCATTGTTCAATTTTCAGAATTAGTAAATAAAGTTGTACCAAAGGTTGTTTTTTTGTGGATTAGTTTAGACGTATGCAATGATATTCATAACCGTAAGAAACAAATGATTCCAGTGGGGGTTTTTTTTGACCAAAATAAATCTCAAACGATATAAAGTTGTAATTAAATACCAGACCACCCTTGACAGATATTCAGAAACTGTTGAAGTCACCATGTGAAGAAAATTAAACTTTATATTTATAATGAATTATTTGATTTATTAAAAAAATATATATATATAAAAACTGAAATAACGCTGAGCTGAACTTTTCTATTGTCCCCTTGATCACCCAATTAAACACTACCGTGTGGTTGCTTTGAGAATAAACCAAATATGTCAGATCCTCACACGTATGTATGTGTGTAGCATTATATTATTTTAGGACCATCAGTAATATACATATTATTGCAAACTCTGCAACGCAATTTGAAACCGGAATCGAAAATGAATGACAACCATAGTTAAAACAAAAGTTTTTCCAACATTGCCCTGTTTTTGGTTGTGAATGGAATAATAATTATTAAAATATAATGGTATGTTGGCCATTTTATCCAGAATTTGTTGTAAATTCAGAACCTCTATATAAATATCAAATATCCTTTATGATTAAACCTTATATTATTATTATTATTATCATCATGTCTTACTAACCGTAAGGGTTTTACGCGCTAACGCTAATGTGTAATTGTAGGATGATTGTGAGATTAAATGGAGGATCTACAGTTTAAAGTGGAATCCGAACCAAGGTGGAGGCCTGGCACTACACACACATTCACAAGTTGTGATTAACACATGTCTTGTCAGAGGTGAAGGAAGGGTTTGGTAATCAGATAAATCTGTGCCTGGACCGGGGATAGAACCGCGGACCTGGTCACCAAAGTCCTAAAAACTTGGTTATATTTTGTTTAGCGGGGGAAAAAAATTATTATAAGCTCTGAACAGTTTAAAATAAAACGCCGTTATATTGCACTGTTTTACATTAACTTTACTTGTTTATTATACACGATTATAGTTTAATAGCGTATGTAATGCTCTAGTTAATGGAGGACTAAACTATTTATTAGGTGTTTGCAGCTTATTGATCGGCACTTAAATCATTGCACACAATAAAATGTGCAGTATAAAATAATACACGACGTAAATCAGTTAAAACTATGCGAAGTAGCGTTTAGAAACACGGAATAACGCCGTCAAGGCTGCTGTTAGCAGCAGGGAGTAAGTTTGGCGACGTTGCGCGCAAGACGTGGCAACACCGCCGGACTGTGAGTCAGCCAGGGCATAGCTGCTTGCTCACCTGCAATCTAATAAACGAAAGGTGGGGGAGGAGAAGAGAGAGCCGCAGTGGCGGCTCGTGTATAGGCACTGCAGCACCCCCTATTTACACTTGATATTATCGATAACATTTAATATAATGAGTCATTTTTTAAAAATTATTTCTTTATTATTGTAGTACAATATGCATTCCTTAACTTAATGTCAGTACTTAAGTAGCCATCCCCCAGTTTATGAAAAAGATACAAAAATCTTTGTATGGAATTGTGCGCTTCACAGTGCCAGCGACGTGGTGTTTGACTGGTGTGCGCATGCGCACAAAGGAGGGGAGTGGGGAGGAAGGCGGGACTGCCAGGTAGAGAGAGCACTGTTGCTCTCGCAGTGCCGGCTCTGGCGTGATGGTGGAAGGAAGTTTTTTTTAATCAGCGTGTGGTGTGCTTTAAAACCATGTACCATATTCTTTAATGTGATAAAGGTGTAGAAGAGTGTAGAATTATATTATTATTCTGCTTCTAGCTTTTCTATATGATTAATTTTTTTTTCGATTCTTTTATTTAACAGAAAGACTAAATACGCTTGCAGTACTTTCAATGGAGAAAAAATTTCCTCGATTGTCATCCAGAGATCAAGGAGAAAATTATTGAACTTTTTGAGCAAATTAAAACAAGAAGAATGGATTTCATTTTTAAATGAATAGATCAAACTTTAACTGTAACAATTTAATTTAAAGTAAGTAAAAAATAGTGTTTTTTATTAAGATTTTATCAAGTTCCTGAATAAATTTTATTTTTATACATGTTTTTTTTTTTCCTTTTACATAATTTTAAAATAAAGGCTAAACATTTTCTGGAGCGGCACCCCCACTAATTATAGCTACGAACCGCCACTGGGGAATCGGCGAACAAAACTGAGATAGCCGAAATAATGCAACACGATTTCGTACTAGGTTTTGCCAAAAAGACAATAGGCGTAACTTGATTTCCTTACGTTTATGGGAGCACCTTTGAAATAATAATACATATTTTATGCAGCCAAAAATTGATACTCTACTAGGAAGTGTCAGTAAATAAGCCACAAATGGATGTGGGATAGCTGTAAACGGAATCTAGTAGTTTCTAAATGTGTCACAAGATAACAACACATTCCAGCCTGATGGTAGCACACGCTAGGATAAAAGAAAACACCTCGATGCTTGATGGTGAACCATTCACTGATGACAAAAAGAAGTTGAAGGCGTGTTGCGAATGTGGGTGAGATAACTGACCCATGATGTCTATGTTGCGGGTTATAAAGCACCGCTCTAGAGATAAGTGTATCAACAATGGGGGATGTTTTTCAAGTTCATGTATAACATTCTTTTTTTTTTAAAAAGAACCATTTGTGACTTATTTACTGATTTACCCTCGTGTATATATGTTATTTTATAGGTATTGTTAATAATCTATTAAAAGTGACTGCCAAATCACACGACTTGACGTATGAATATGTTAATATATTTCTAGCACTGTATAACATTGTCGCAGTCCATTCGTAAGGGAATTGCGGTACAAACTTTTCTAATATTCAAAGGAGTGATAGATTTTTTTAAAATTAAATATTTTATGTGACAATGTTAAATAATGAACAATTTTTATTGTCTCCAACTATATTTTTTTAACCACATTTAATTGAAAGATACAGTGAAAAAAAAACATATTGTACAAGAATAGTTTTTAAAAAAAATTCACCAGTGAAGTGTAATGAAGATTATTCCAATTTAAAAACCCCTTTACGGTACCTTTTGAAAACCCTAGATAGAAAGTTTTAGCTTGATCGGTATATCTATGAAAATGCATTTAATAAAAAGCACTTCAATAGATAGGAGAGTGGAAAACCACTTCAGAAAAAACCACCCTCAGTACACCTAAACGGGATTAGAACCCTGATCTCCCCGTCATCAGCAGTCTAGGTTTATTACGAGAGTGACGCCTAAGACCATTCGGCCACTGATATCGTATTATTTGTATATAAACGGGTTTTTTAAAGACATTCTCTCCTTGTTGGTAAATTAACTATTAACAAAACAAGGATGAAAACAATGACAGTGTGTGTGGGGTTTTCTTTTTCTTCCCCCCCCCCCCCCCCCAAATAGTTGCACTCATCGTTTAAGTACAAGTTTCTCNCCTCCCCACAAATAGTTGCACTCATCGTTTAAGTACAAGTTTCTCTGGTGAATTAGTTTGAAAACGTAGTCCGTATGTATGGTACTTAAGATTTAGCAAGGTTTTTAAGAGGGCTGCGTATGTAACTGAAATATTAACAATCAGATTGGGTGACCTGGCGGTCTTGATGTAAGGTTTCGGGGTTCTGTGTTGGGGGTCCGGGGTTCAATCCTCGGTCCCGGTTGCCAAACCCTTCCTTCCTCTGACAAGACGTGTATTAATCACAACTTGTGAGTGTGTGTGAATGCCAGACCTCCACCGTGGTTCGGATCCCACGTTAAACTGTAGGTCCTCCATTTCATCTCACATCACCCTACTATTACACATTAGCGTAAGTGCGTACAACCCGAACGGGTAGTAAGACGCGGTAATGCTGCTGCTAATAATAATAATAATAATAATAATAATAATCAGAATGATAAAATTGGTAATAATACAAACTTTTCGTGCGTAGATAAATGAATACTAAACTATTTTCTATGTCTACAAAACTTGTAAACATAGTTTATAAGAGTTTACACCTTTTCCGACCACGAGAAGACTAAAAAATCCGCATATTTCGGTTAAGACCTAAATTCTCGGGAAAATTTCGTAGTTAACTGGTATTGGAGCATTGAATAGATCTTTGTGAATAGAATAATGTAATTTTAGTACGGAGTCAAAACACAGATTGAATTTATATTTGTATTTTCCTCCTTTCCCGTTTGTTCTCCTAGTGACGGACAGTTCCAACCTGTTAAGTTTTATTATTATTATTATTATTATTATTATTATTACTATTAGCACCGCGTCTTACTACCCGTTCGGGTTATACGCACTTACGCTTATGTGTTATGGTAGGGTGATTGTGAGATGAAATGAAGGACCTACAGTTTAACGAGGGATCCGAACCACGGTGGAGGCCTGGCATTCCCCACATTCACAAGATGTCTTGTCAGAGGTGAAGGAAGGGTTTGGTAATCAGATAAATCTGTGCCGGGACCGAGGATTGAACCCCAGACCCCCAGCACAGAAGTCTGACACCTTACCCCTAGACCACCAGGTCACCCTCTGTAGCGTTATAAACTCACTTGGTTTCAGGTGTATAAATTTCTGCTCGGTTATTCCAGCGCCTTAAGGTGGGATAAACGGAAGTTCTGAGTTAAGGGTAGTTTTTTTTAGTAACCACCCCACCAAACTAAAGAAAATATTGCTCCAGTAGAAACATAGATTTTAAGTTTCAACACATATGAAGTTTTTTTTTTCTTTGAGAAATATTTGATTTATTTTTCAGGAGGGTGGGGGGGGCAATGTTGACACAAAAACTCATGTATCCCCCATAACAGTGAGACGTTGGCTGCTCGCAAGATTTTTGTTGCTTGCTTCTTGCAGAGAGCTGTACAGCAGCTAACAATAAACGGGTTATGGCCTTGTAATCTTTAACGGTATTCTGATGTGAAAAGAGCCCCCCCCCCCCCCCCCCTTTAAATACNTAAATACCCAACCCTAGCTTTCACCGCAAGCTAAATGTTATCGCGCGCAGACAGTTACATTT
The DNA here is from genome assembly GCA_902141385.1 of Timema californicum. NCBI lineage: Eukaryota > Metazoa > Arthropoda > Insecta > Phasmatodea > Timematidae > Timema > Timema californicum. Next base: position 35,602 of record CABFOW010001071.1, read on the forward strand.
CCTACATTCCTACACAGACAAGACACTTAATCTATGTTAAGACTTATCATTATCGCAAACGACGTTTTTTTTAGCACCCTTGGAGTAGGGGTTGGGGAGTAGGGGGGTAATAGAAAGAAAAGTTTCCATGCTTGGGAAATGGAGAGCTTATAAATTACATACACAGAATATGTTTCTGTAACAGTGCTTACTATTTCATGTATGCTCTTTGGTGAAGTGCAATGTCTTTTTTTTTGCCATTTTGTTTTATAATCTGACCATTGAAACTCTACAGATTAATTTCAAATATAATAATGCTGTGATAATATTTAGGTAGTCTATAGCTCCGTGGTCGAGCACTAATTTAATCGGTATAGTTAATAAATGTAAGAAAGAGAACTATATATGGCTGTTGATTCACACACGGTTTATTCAAATAACATCTGTTAATTACTTATACATACTCCAATTAAATGCTTTATATCAATGCACACTTGTGATAATAATGTAAATTATTGTATACTGTGTTAGACTGCGAGAGCCAGTGCTAGTGCATTTGCGAGTGCCTGACTGACTTGTGTGACGTTGCTTGGATGAGCGACTTGTGTGTGTGGCTGCCCTTGTGACATACCCCTTGCCTCTTGCTCCCTTCGCCAACAGTGTCAAAATTAACCAATAGAAAATCTCCTGGCGACAGGTGTTGTGAAGGCTAGCTTATTGGTATAGGGAATTGGCGTCTTTGCCAAATACTGCGGAGTTGTTCCTTTAACAGGAAAAATGGTATTTAAAATATATTTTAATGGTGAAGTCCTTTTCACATTATTTCTGAAAAGCGCGTCTTTCTCCATGGATGAATCATAAAAAGATACTTTACATATGTTACTTTAAAGAAAAAATTACCTTCATCCATGACTTTTTATATATTTTAGAGTGATCCAAACCAATATCATTACACCATGTGTATTATTTATTTTCACATTTAGAGTTCATAAGTATAATAATTGATATAAAGGGGTTAGAAAATTATGTAATTTATGAAGTTTATCTGTTTTATTGCTAAGGCATCTATGGAGTATTAAATGGCGGTTAAATCTGATGACTAGTGAAATATCGACTCAAGGAGAGTTCTTCCATACGTGTTTGGTGATGATTTCCTAACCACCTGCCGGCGACTGACTACCCTCCAAGCACTACGTGTTACCGACAGTCCGGGTTTCATCGGAGGGGCCTGTCCGGGGGGGATATAAATAAATTGTGACCAGTATTTAACTATAACAACGTTCGGTGTTATTGTGTTATTACACGCTTATGTGGCTGCATATGGTATAAGGCATTACTCTCGAAATAGACTAAACTTCCGATGACCGAAAGGTCATGGTTCGACCCCGGTCGGATATACTGAGGGTGGTTTTTCCTAAATGGTCTCTCTCTCTTTCTACACACACACACACACACACATATATATATATATATATATATATATATGCACATACAAACACAACTGTGGGTAAATTTTTAATTCAACCTTCCTCATCTCTAGCCCAGTATAGCCCGAAGGGGTAGTAAGACGCGGTGCTAAAAAAAAGTTATTTTATAGGTATTAATAGTATACATCAAGAAGTGACCACTGCAAATTCCATGACTTGACGTATGAATACGTGAAAGTAGAACTAGTAACTTTTAAGTTAGATAATGGTTATTTGTATTAAAATTAGACGGTGACCTGGTGGTTTAGGGGATAAGGTGTCGGACTTCTGTGCTGGGGGACCGGGGTTCGATCCTCGGTCCCGGCACGGATTTATCTAATTACCAAACCCTTCCTTCATCTCTGACAAGACGTGTATTAATCACAACTTGTGAACGTGTGGAATATCAGACCTCCACCGTGGTTCGGATCCCACGTTAAACTGTAGGTCCTCCATTTCAACTCACAATCACCCTACCATTACACATTATAATAATAATAATTTTTTATATAAAGGTCTTTTAGCTTAACTTTTCGAGCCTTTCTCAACGTCTGACGCATTCGCTCGGCCGATATCACGTCCGTCTACCGAACCAATGATCCCGCGTTCGATTACCGGAATAGCCGAGTGAAACAAATTAACTTGTAAGACTAGGAATTTCCCTTTCACAATAATAACCTATTACCACATTTGAATGGAGGGAGGGTATAAAACCACCCTCAATACACTCTTACCGGGATTCTAGTCCCAACCTCACATCCAACTCGTCAGTCCAGTCTATTGCGGCCACCGAAGCGGGTCGTAGGGATGTAACTGCCAGCCGGGGGGGGGGGGGGGCGCGTTTGTTGCCTGTTCAAGA
>CABFOW010001071.1:101104-111496 GCA_902141385.1 Timema californicum
TATACGCACTTACGCTAATGTGTAATGGTAGGGTGATTGTGAGATGAAATGGAGGACCTACAGTTTAACGTGGAATCCGAACCACGGTGGAGGCCTGGCATTCCCCACATTCACAAGATGTCTTGTCAGAGGTGAAGGAAGGGTTTGGTAATCAGATAAATCTTTGCCGGGACCGAGGATTGAACCCCGGCCGCCAGCATAGAAGTCTGACACCTTACCCCTAGACCACCAGGTCACCTCACAAGTTACAAACAACCTTTTATAGGAAGGAACTTTTAACAGAACAGTTAGGTCTATTTTCACGGATTCATACGCCATGTCACATGATAGATATGAATCTGTCATTTTTGATAAATATTATCAATACCTATAAAATAGCGCATACTAATGTAGAAAAATGTTATCAAAGTTGGTTACAAATATCTGTTAATGTTCAGTTTTGTGAAAAATAAAAAAATAAGGATAGTTTACTTCAGATAAATTATAGAAAATATGATATTTTTTTAAATTTAGCCTTGAGTTTGTTAAAAATATTTTAACAATTTTGTTTGAAATCTATATAAAGGGATACGGAGTGTTTATTACGACTAACAAGATGATAATTTGTTTTTATGAGGAAAACGTACTTTAAGGTAGTTTAATGGAAGGGATGCTTTGATTAGTCCATGGTCCCTAAAGTGGTGACGCGATTGGCGCAAGGTTTGGGACACAATGACATAGGTCCTCTAAAGTGTATCCATTTAAGTTACTAGTATATTATTTTTTTAAAGGAAATTTCTTCTGTCCCCTTCGTTTACCTTGAAAGGTGGTGGCGAACTTTATAATATGTTTCCACTATGGCGAGACTTATGACCTGAAATTTGATGACCCAATAATGATGATAAAAAGGATTCTAAAAAATTACTCCAAACTAGAAATAGTCGTTTCGTTTGTAATGTTAAATAGCGTCTATATATTAAATTTAATCTAAATAGTTAGAGCGCATTAAATACAGAAGAAAGACAGACGGTCATCACAAAAACAACTTTTTTTTGTTTCTGGGGGTCATGAAACGTTGACATTTATCAAAATTTCCATTTTTTTTTACGATCACAATACTTTCTCTCTTCAAGGGGTCGAGAGACAGAAAGATGACATGTCATCAAAATCCGGTACTTGCTTATAAGAAAGGGACCATAAAAACTCAAAAATTAAGGACCTTAACTCGAGATCCCTTCCATCCCACCTTAAAAGTAGAATTCCCTTCCATCCCACCTTAAAAGTAGACCTATCTTTTTGACCTTTTGTGTTTTGTTTGTGTATAGGTGACCTGGTGGTCTAGGGGTAAGGTGTCAGACTTCTGTGCTGGCGGCCGGGGTTCAATCCTCGGTCCCGGCACAGATTTATCTCATTACCAAATCCTTCCTTCACCTCTGACAAGACATCTTGTGAATGTGAGGAATGCCAGGCTGCCACCGTGGTTCGGATCCCACGTTAAACTGTAGGTCCTCCATTTCATCTCACAATCACCCTAACATTACACATTAGTGTAAGTGCGTATAACCCGAACGGGTAGTAAGACGCGGTAATAATAATAATAATGTTTTGTTTGTGTGATTTTAAGAGTTTCTAAGCCACGGTCTAGAATCCATTATATATATAAAATAGAGAGAAAGAGCCGGCCATACGCTTCAGACCGATTTATTCCGTTAAAAGCCAACCAACGATGTAGATGAGGCGATATATATCCTCGGACACAATGTGTTCTTCCTTTACACACACAATGTAGCAGTTGACATAGCACAATGGCTATTCAACACCACGAAAAATAATCTAGTATTGTGTTTGCAACTGTGAAATGTTCCTCGTAAAAATAATGATAAAAATAAGTGGCATTTTGAGCATTGTTTACTTCCCCGTTGAATGAGAATCTGCATGGACGTTAGTTCTGCAGCAACAAAAAGTTGTGGAACAAACAAAACCATGATTTTGTCTGATCCGGCACAGCATTAGATCGTATTGACATCAAATTATAATCATTCGGTTGCTAGGGCGTATTTTCTTATCACGAGATTCTGCGGTTGGAATAAAATATACACTCCGCTTCAGCGTCACTCTCGTATTAGATTGGAATGCTGATGAAGCGGAAATCGGGGCTCGGACTTCGAATCCTGGTCGAGTCTACTGCGGGTGGTTTTTTTTCTCTAAACGGTGTCCCACTCTCCATAGACTCGAATGTGAGTACACTTCTTCTAAAATGCCTCCTTCTTCATCCCTACCCCGTTGCAGTAATTATCATACATGCGTATAACCTGAACAGATAAAAAGATACACTCACACTCGGTCTTAGTGTGTGTGGTCAGATTCTGATACTAGGGAACTTTTAGAACATATGTACGCATACACTGTATATGGCTTGGATCCAAGTCCAGGTAAAGAGACGGGTGTGGCCCTGACGTCGTGTTATATAAAGGGGCAGGATTTTTGGTAAACAGTTTTTAGTAAATTGCGTCCAATTTAAAGAAGAACTTTTTTTTATATCCCATTCAGGGTAGGAATTACTCTCTGAAAGGTCTTTTTTCCTACCAATATCCTACTATATAGTAGATTTATGGTAGGGAAAAAAGGTCTTTCAGAAGTCAATTCCTACGGTGAATGGAATATACTCTGGTCATTGAGTTTATCGGTAAAATGAGTTATTTCTCACCATCCTACGACTTACCCAAGTCTCACAGTCTCCAAAACGAATATTAAAAGCCTTACCGAATTACATATAGGGCTAAACATACAAGGTAGCCTAAAAAAATACCTAGATTTGTAAAGGAAAGAGAAGAGACGAATTTTTGTGGTTGAATTGGTATTGGTCATTGTAGGGCGATTCAGGATTGAAATTATTTAAACAGGGATGTGGGTGGAGTATGATGAGTCGTGGAGTCGGAGTAGGTGAAAATATACAAACTCCAACTTTTAAATAATAAAAAGGTATAATATAATACATGGTATCTATATCATTTGAATTTTGTACCTACTTTTTTTTTCTTTTAATTCTTTGCGACCAATATTTGTAATTTGGGTTGACAAATGTATTCAAATATGAATTCACAATGCCAAAGAAACGTACCATGGAGTAATCCGTAATGAAGCATTTTACCGCAGTAAATTTGTTAATTACTAGTTAATATACTTAAGCCATTTATGAAGGAGTTGGGAGTCAAAGGCTTGGAGTACCGACTTCACAATCCTGAATTTAAGCAAAGCTATTAAAAAAATCTTACGATTTAAATCGTACTACACCCATATGGCCCTAAAGCAGTACGACTCGAAAGAAAAAGCAATCACAAATATTTACATAGGCCAACTAAGATAATGCTTTTCGTGACACTTTTAGGCATAATGACATGGCTAAACAAAAATGCAACACAATCATATAAGAACATGTTTTTATTTAGGACATGCTTAGTTTTCATACATAGATATAACATTTTTATAAGCACAAAGTTTAAAAAAAAATATTTTATTATTATACATGTGCCTAGTATTGTTATAAACTGCAAGCAAAGCATACACTAGAGTAGAATTTTGGTGGAAAATAGATTTGTAGAAAATTCAAACATATTTATTTGCAGCCAACATTGATAACATATATAACATTGATCATATATACGATATTAGTGTTATTTTTTTAGATATTGATACTATATCAAAATTGATATTTGTAGATCACATTACTTTACGTATGAATAGGTGAAAGTAGCTCTAGTAGCTTTTTTTTTTAAACTTCTAAAGGTTCTTACAATGAGAAATGGAATGTATCCTGGGAGGTTTTCAAGCATGTTTATACTAAAAAATATATAATCCAAGACATGCTTGAACATCCTTGAGCTAACTCGTAAGTAAGCCTGTGCGAACCTTCAAAATTTCGAATCTAAATTGCTACTTGCTAAGTAAGACTCGGATTCTATTCGAGATTTACAGTCCTATTATTAGAGAGATTCTTGGTATGTTCAAAATTCGAATATTTTCATACTTAATAATTTCATCTTTCTATAGTCTTATACAGCAAACCATTATTTAAAAAAATAGTAATTTATTTCGTTTATAGCCTTTTATGAGTTAGTCACGAGACTTTATTTACTTGTTTAACTTAAAATTAATTTTAAAATATTTTCAAAGACTCTTAAGGATATGTTATTTCATTTAGATTTGAAACATTTTCTAAATAAAATATTCGATTCGAAAAAAATTATAAACATAATATTCGATTCGAGCTGGTTTGCCAAGATTCGAATTCGACTCTAAATGAAAAATCATGGATTCGCACAGACTTACTTATGCCCAAATAGCATAGTTCAAAAAAAGGCTAGCGAGTCTTGACACACCTGGCAACGCTGTCTGTTCCCGTCCTAAAGGTCAGATAGTCACACTGCTGCGATAGTACGAGATGAGGGCTGGGAGGGAGGGTTGCCTCGCGCTGGTACAGCGTTGCCAAATATATCATCTGGACACACTGGTCTCAACAAAATAATCATTGTAACTACAGTAGCCCCATGGCTTCTTTAGTGCTGACTGACAGCTCACAGATGACAGCTGGTGGCTTTGAAAAGTTACCAGACCAAATTATGTATCCCTACGCCGAACCATATGATCTGCAAACAGATGTGTTTAGCAGCTGTCAGTCAGCACCAAAGAAGCCATGGGGCTACTTTATTACGAAAGGACCAGCAAAATGACTTTCTTACTCTATGGAATTATGAACTAGATCATTGTCGCCCTTACAAAAATACGTCACTACTACCAAATTTAGACACGTGTATCCACACCATCATCGTTTTAATTTTCCATTAAATTTGATAGAAATCAAATAGATAGATATACAGATAAATAAATGAAAAGGTTTGTTTTAAAATGGTTGAGTAAAAAAATAAGTAATTTAAAATACAAATTAAGAGTAAAGTGGATATTTACAACGTTGCGAAACTTGTCTTATATTTTAGGGGGGATTGACCACAATAAAACAAGAGAATGGCAACGCTGTTTCACAATAGTAACCATATAATTCCCTCAGCAATGATATTTAGTAAACCTACCCGAACCATTCATAATATAGGGCCAGATGTAAATATTGTAGCCTAATTAAATATGTTAAGGGTTCTAAATGTTTCATGACAATCTAGTAACTGTTCTTTTAAATAATTATTTAAATTATAATTTATGCTTTTCACGAAAATATGCATTTATATCTGAAATATGTATTAATAATTTAATATACGCCATAAAATTGGGTAAGATAGTTAAATCTTGCATAGAATAAGTGTATGTAAAGCCGGTAATTCGATATGATCAAAGGTGGGGGGGGGGGTAGACACATACATATATGCAACACATAGTGAAGGAATAAAAAATATTAAACGTATCATTGCACAGTTATTAAAACAAGTTATAAATATAATTACACATTATCGGTTGAATGTTTTCAAAGATTGAAGTTCAAGTTATTGTGTTGCTTGCTAAGCCTTATGAAAAAAAGTTTATATTTTGAATATTAGGGTTATGGGGACGATGATAGATAGTTGATCTTTTAAGAATGGCTAAGTTGGAAAATGTGCTATTTTGGGAATAGTTTTTACCGATAAAAAATAAAATGTCCATCAGAAAATTGTTTGCTACTAGAAATCAAAAATTTTGTGAATATTTTGAACCAATATGATATTCTCTTACGAACTATCAATACATACACATGACCTGCCGTGTGAATACATGAAAATATTAACTAGTAACCTAAGGTGTCACATAATACCTTACCTATGAAAATTGGTCTGTTGCTTACTCATAATCACACCATTAGTTTAAATATTAGTATAGTCCGGGCAAAGTAAACTAAAAAATATGTATTATCAAAGAACAAAGAATAAAGGCCAAGGTAATTTAAATAAGTACATACTCTATTAGCCTGGAGAGAGGAAGGGGAAAAAATCCAGGATGCACCCGAAAAAGAGAATGAGCACGTCTTTTCAGCCAGTCTTTGTCGGTATCATCGCGTACCCATTATTCGCAGACAGGGACAAGGAGGTTGGGGGATTAGGGGGGGGGGGCACACATGCAATTTGAATCTGAATGCCGTCGAAAAAAGAGGGGAGGGGGGATGGTTGGACCATGTAACTGGCGTCCATCTGGCAACACCACTACTGCATCTGGCAACTGCGGAACAGCTGGGGATGAAGCGACGATCCGTTGTGCTAAACGGGAAAGAAGGGGGGAGGTGGGAGGGGACACCAAAGATAATATTAATGACCTGGATTGCCCGCCCGAGTGCATTGTCCAAAGACAGAGAAGAATGAGCAAATAACTATCGCCAACCAGGCCGACAAATCCTTTTCCCCTTCCCCCCCCCCCTTTCATCATCACCTTTCGGAGAAGAATATATACAATAAAACACAAAGAAAACAAATCAAAAAAAGCTTCATTGTGACGATATCAATCTAACCGGATGGGAAAGGGGGTGGGATTACGTCAAAGCGGACTAAAACGAAACACCAACCCCACCCAAAATACAGTCCAATTTTGTTAAAACCCGCCCCGGTGGCGTAGTTGGCTAACGCGCTAGTCGTGATGAGCTCGACTGCTGAGGACGGGGAGATCGAGGTTCGAATCTCGGTCGGGTGAACTGGGGGTGGTTTTTCCTAAATGGTTTTCCACTTTCCCTCCACGCAAATGCGGGTTCACTTCCTCTAATTCACAAATCTTGTCTGGTTTTTAGATTACTCGGGGGCTTGTAATTTGAGTCCAGTAGGATGTAGTAAGGTTCTTTCCCCCCACTCCCCTTCCTAAACGGTTTGGCATTCACTCCAAGCAAATGAGGGTACACTTTCTAAAGCACTTTTACCCTTTTTCTTCCTTCACTGATGTACATTTTTTAATCGTACCCCCACGGTGAAGCATTACAGAAGTGAAGGAAGTTTAGTGTTGATCTATTTTAAGAATTACATAATTAAAGGTTCGATCATAGTTTTCAGACATTTGGCCACTCAAAACTCTAAAATAAAAGTCCCGTATCATTCCCAGTTTTTCTGGGTGGGGGGGAGGGTTTAATTATCCAGATTTTTTTGAAAGGCTTTTCCCTCAGGTTGTGAAACTTTAAGCAAATGAATGGTAGTGAAAATAGTTTGTAAAATGTGTAATGAACGACAGAAAACGTTTAAGATTTAGATTCTTCTAGACTCTAGAGTAGCCTGTCCGTTTGGATATAAAAAAAATTAGATGCCTCTAACGTTTATCGCAGAAATTTTTTGAAAATTTAATGCCTCTAAAGAATCTATTTGAAGTAGTCTTCACTTAGTTTGATCGCGCCTTTGAATAAAGGCTATTAATATGTTAAAATGCCAGACAAAACAATAAAATTCAAGCACTATTCCCGGAGGTTTTTTAATCCGATGCTCAAAATTCAGACATAATTCCCAGTTTTCCTGATTAGTGCGCCCTCAAACACCCCTCAAATTTACAATATTTAAAAATTTAATAAGTTTTTTTTTTCTTGTTCCGTGAATGACTAGTTACCCATCTGGGCTTCCCCACATAAATATTTACACTAATGGGGTTGAGGGGATAAGAGAAGGCTGATTTCTTCCAGATGAGGTTTGCCACATTTACAACAATTAAAAAAAGCTGTATAAAAGCATTCAGGAAACGACCACCTCAGTAAGTCTGACCGGTGTTCGAACCCCCAACTCACCAGACAAGACGAGCATGCACATGGAATGTTAACCGACAAACTACTGCCGTCTTAGGAAGAGGGGGGAAATGTTTGCAACCAATGGATTGACCTTCATGTAAAATACAAAAATTATCATAAATTAATTATTCATAGGACAGCCGTGTAGCTAATGAGATAAACACTTGATACGTGTTAATTACATCAATGTCGGGAGAATACGGCGATGTGAACAGTTTTAACAGGTTTCAAAAGGAATAACTTTATCTGACAGTTTACAAAAAAAAGTTACTAGATCTTATTCCAAGTGTCCATACGTGAAGCATGGTGTCTACTCAACTTGACCAAAGAAATTCCCGACTTTTCCCCTGATCATTTCTCGAAATTCCCGAATAAAAAGTAAGTCACATCCTTCTAACTCCCCCCCTCATTTTTCTACTAATCTGTTTTTATTAATAATAAGTTTTAAAATTTAAATAAACATTTTTTTTTATTGTATTAACATTGTTTACTAGGAATTATAAAATATATTACACAGCTACAAACAAACATAAACTACAGTTTGAATAACGTTATTATTTACTGATTTAATGATTATTATATTTCATATTTTGAATAAAACAACCTTTTCTCGGATTTTTGTTATAATTTACCAAATTTTCGACTTATTCCCGGTTTTTTCCTGGGTCACTTCAAATTCCCGGCTAATTCCCGTTTTCCCTGATTTTCCCGAATGGTAGACACCCTCAAGTCGTGCATGTTATCTGAGTCCCTTTAGAGGGGGGCTATTATCAACAGCCTACCTATAAAATACCACTGCAAATATAGAATAATAATTAGCACCGCGTCTTACTACCCGTTCGGGTTATACGCTTAAGTACTAATTAGGCTAATGAATTGGGAAGGTTGAATATAGAGGAAGTGAACCCGCATTTGCGTGGATAGAGCGAGAGTGGAAAACCTCCCCCAGTTCACCCATCCTCTGCAGTCTAACTCAACACGAAACTAGAGCGTTTGCTAACTATGCAAACGAGTCGGGTCGCAAATATAGAAAAATGTTATCAATTTTTACGACAAAAAAATACCTAGGTTTGTATTTTCGTAAATTAGGATAATTAAGGTGAGGAGTGCCAGGTCTCCACCGTGGTTCGGATTCCACGTTAAACTGTAGGTCCTTCATTTCATCTCACATTCACCCTACCAATTTGCACATTAGCGTAAGAGCGTATAACCCGAACGGGTAGTAAGACGCGGTGCTAATAATAATAATAATAATAATAATGAAGAATATCAACAAATCCGCATTTTATTTTTTTCGTGTTGCGATGACGCCATAGTCGGAGAATATAAGCTCGAGGTGTGAATGTAAAGGACGCCATAACATGTCATTGCAGTTTTTATGTATAGGTATACAAACATTTTTTAAATCAAAAGACGTTTAAACTATTTCTTTAGTAGAGATAGTTTAATTTTCTTCCAGTGGTGACCTCAACTGTTGTTAAATATCTTGTAGAGGATGTCCTGGAATTTAATGACAACTTTTTCTCTTCATTAATTTTTTCTTCTTCATCTAATGCCGCTATGCTCATGACAGTTATTCAATAACTGTTGATATCACCAAGTGAAGAACGTTAAATTAGGTTTCTAATAGTGGAACATTTCATTTGTTTAAGCCCCCCCAAAAAAGTTGTAAAAACTGCAAAAACACTTACTTTGTCTCGCGTCACCCACCTCTCCCTCCCCCCTTTTTTATTTTCAACACACATATTGAAGAATCATCATAGACTCTACAATAAAATATGAGTGACTATCGACATTTTTATGAGGAATAAATTAAATATTTCAAAATAAAACATATCCTATGTTACTCGCTGATAATGTAGCTTTGTATTGGTGAAAGAATTTTTAAAATCGGTCCAGTAGTTTTTGAGTTTATCCATTACAAAAATAAATAAATCAAATATTTCCTCTTTATAATATTAGTGTAGATATTTTGTATTATTCAAAGAAATGTTAAACTATTAAACTCGTATCAGGCAATCTCGCCTCACTGTACTCATGAACATACAACATTTTCAAGACCAAATTTCATTTCATGAACCGTACAATGGCTATCATGTTTTTAAGTTTTGTGCCTTTCCCAACACACCATTAAAATATTCATGAATAGATCAAATACCAACTCTAGAAAGCGGACATATATTTCAACAGGTCTAGACTAACCGTGTGGAAATACACATGACTAAGACCAATTCTAAAACGCGGTTGTAATAATGTAAATGTTTTGTTGTAATAATGTAAATATGTTTTGAAGCTTCACCGAAAATACAGTCTGATCTTCATAAGAAAGTTTGACCCATGTTGCCACAATGGCGGAAAGAAAACTATTACAATAGTATGTAAAATTCTTAGTCCGTTTAATTAATTAATCTAAGGATGAAATTATAAAGTAATGCATTTGAAAGGCAGTGTTATTGGAAGCTTTTAGACGGACATTATAACTTATAAATCAAATAAAACATATCTCCCGGCACAGATTTATCTGATTATCAAACCCTTCCTTCACCTCTGACAAGACATCTTGTGAATATGGGGAATGCCAGGCCTCCACCGTGGTTCGGATTCCACGTTAAACTGTAGGTCCTCCATTTCATCTCACAATCACCCTACCATTACACTTTAGCGTAAGTGCGTACAACCCGAAC
>CABFOW010001071.1:144252-158268 GCA_902141385.1 Timema californicum
CATTTCATCTCACAATCACCCTACCATTACACATTAGCGTAAGTGCGTATAACCCGAACGGGTAGTAAGACGCGGTGCTAATAATAATAATCAGCTAGTTTCTGACCTGTATATTTCAGTGAAATAAACTACAGTAATTATGAAAGGAGTTACTGCTGAGGACGGGGAGATCATGGTTCGATCCCAGTCGGGTGCACTTCCTCTAAATTAAACCTTCCTAATCCGTAACCTATTCATGTAATTAGTACATAGGCGTATTACCTGAACAGGTATATATAAAATGCGATAAGGCGACACCTAGTTCTGCACATGCGCACTGGTACGTTTGAGCACAGCGACGATATAGAACTAGGGAGAAGACATTTTACCTCGGGGTGCGCGTATAAACCTATTTCGCGCAGACAAATTACTTCTCGGCTCAGACCCGACGCCGCTCAAGACGTGACGACGCCAACGCTAAGAGGCGCCTCCCCCCCCTCCCTGCACTGCGACGCTATGCAGTCGGTTTGGCGTCGCGAGGTTCGTTCGACACACTGTCATCCCAACTATCGGTGTGCGGGTGTAAACAGGGGGAGGGGGAGGGTCATGACAGTCGGGGAGAAGACGAAATGTATGTTTAGTAAGGTGGAAATCCGACTTTGATAGGTGGTTAGTGTCTGAATTAAGGTTGAATTAAGAGGAAATGTACCCGCATTTGCGTGGATAAAACCCCTTCCGAGAGCTCATTTTACGGTGATTTAACAAAAATAATAAACACTTTATCGCGCTCAATGAAAGAAAACTTAGCAAAGTGTGGTTTTTTTTCCGCATTCTTCATTTAACAACGGCAAAATTGAGATCAGTGAAATAGTTTGTTTTTTTCATTTCAGATCAATTGTATTTAAGTTTTTTTTAATACTATAGATCTATTTCAGTGTTCTCGATTCCACTACTTTCTAAACTACTACTACTATTACTTTTTTTGTAGTAGGTGACCTGGCGGTCTAGGGGTAAGGTGTCGGACTTCTGTGCTGGGGTCCGGGAATCAATCCTCGGTCCCGGCACAGATTTATCAGATTACCAAACCCTTCCTTCACCTCTGACAAGACATCTTGTGAATGTGGGGAATGCCAGGCCTCCACCGTGGTTCGGATTCCACGTTAAGCTGTAGGTCCTCCATTTCATCTCACAATCACACTACCATTACACATTAGCGTAAGTGCTTATAACCCGAACGGGTAGTAAGACGCGGTGATGATGATGATAATAATAATAAACTAACCCTATAAAAAATAAGAGTGCACTACAAGGGGGTGTGGGGTCCGTGCTATATTACATAATATGTAAAATACGCGCTACCCTTGGAGGAAGTAACACTTCAGTATATATGCAGCCCGGACTCTAACCCCGAACTTCCCCACTATCCAGCAAACCAGACTGGACGAGACTGACGTCTTTGTCCGCGTGCCCATCGGTAAGGGTGTGTGGGTGATCGCCCATTAATCCTAGAGTCCCTGGTTAGATTACCGGCCAGGCTAAAATAAACAAATTAGCCGTTTGGCCGTTTCCGCAACGTGGTCTGGGGTTTGGTTGTCGTGTCTGATGCAATATGTTCAGGTTTTTTTTTTTGCCAGGCTAAATAAGCATACTTTCTAGTCAAGCACATCACTAAAACCAACACACTTGTTTGCAAAAACACAATCTCTTGTTTTTCATAACGTTGTAACACATCGTGTTTCGCAATTGGATACACGTATTCACACACGCCGGTGGACACACGGACAAAGGCGTCAGTCTCCGTTCGAATCTCGGCAGAGCGTACTGCTAAACGTGTTTCGTCTCTCACTCTCCCTCTAAATTCCAACCTATTAGTGTAAAAAACGCTGGTATCTCGGGTGGGTAGTAAGCGGAGTTTTAATTGTATCCTTGTCAGGTACAGTGGCCCCATGGTTTCTTTGGTGCTGACTGACAGCTCACAGCTGATTTCTGACAGTCAACATTTAGGTATATACCTAAATGTTGACTGTCAGCTGTGAGCTGTCAGTCAGCACCAAAGTTACGGACCTTCTCATTAAAATTATATTATACTTTGAACTAAGCTTTCTTCATCAATATATTTTTTATTAGTAAGCTACGTTCAATATCTTGTCTATTTAACGACTTAACTTAAGGGGTAAGTATTTGTAGTAAATGCACTCTACAATTTTAAAAACACATACTTTTTTAAAATAAAATATTGACCTGAATGGTTTACCAGTAGCTACAGTAGCCCCATGGCTTCTTTGGTGCTGACTGACAGCTGACGGCTTTGAAGAGCTACCAGACCAAATTACGTATCCCTACGCCGAACCAGATGATCTGCTAAAACATATGTTTAGCAGCTGTCACTTCTGACAGGAGTTTATTTGGAAGAAACGTTCAGAAAAATAATATATATTTTTTTGTGGTTAACAACGATAGTATTTTATGTTGTTACTAATACTTGGCGTTGTTATTTTAGAGGTATTGATAATATCTATCACATGTGACAAGCTGAGGAACACATGACAACGCATGACTACGTGAAATTATATCTAATAAACTTTTCTATCAGATAAGGTTCTTCCTATGAAAATTTGGACTGTAGCTAACTAGGATTACCCACAGTAGCCCCATGGCTTCTTTGGTGCTGACTGACAGCTCACAGCTGACAGATAACGGCTACTCCGATCCAGATGATCTGCAAAAACATGTGTTTAGCGGATGTTGCTTCTGACAGTCAACATTTAGGTATATACCTAAATTTTGACTGCCAGAAGTGAGCTGTGAGCTGTCAGTCAGCACCAAAGAAGCCATGGGACTACTGTACATACAGTACCTAAAAGGCCTACTATCATTTCTCACAGTTAGTCTCCAGATAGGCAATCAAAAGTTGCTAGGTTGTTTTGGTGAATGAACAAATGTAGGTACAGTATACTGTAGAGTGTAGGGCCTACAGTAGTAGGTAGGCAGGTATAATGACGTCCGGTTGCCGTATTAGGCAAGTACTAGAGCAGGCCGGTCGGTCACTCACTCCCTAACTCGGAGCACACCTCACTGCTTCACCGAACAAAAAACAAACGACAGACAGTTTTATTTCTATGCGAGCTACGCCTCGTTCAACTTTCACCTGCCCACACGACGGATCTGGGAGTGGGCCCCATTTCTTGTATTCTGTTTCCAACAACCTGGGACTACCGACCGGTTAGTCTGATGTACCTGCCCGTCTTCAAAACAACCTAGGTCCGGCGACAGGTTTAGTTAGCCTGATGTACCTGCCCGTCTTCAAATCAACCTAGGTCCGGCGACAGGAAAGCCTGATGTACCTGCCCGTCTTCAAAACAACCTAGGTCCAGCGACAGGTTTAGTTAGCCTGATGTACCTGGCCACTTCCAAACAACCTAGGTCCGGCGACAGGTTTAGTTAGCCTGATGTACCTGCCCGTCTTCAAATCAACCTAGGTCCGGCGACAGGATAGCCTGATGTACCTGATCACTTTCAAACAACCTAGGTCCGGCGACAGTTTTAGTTAGCCTGATGTACCTGGCCACTTCCAAAAAACCTAGGTCCGGCGACAGGTTTAGTTAGCCTGATGTACCTGGCCACTTCCAAACAACATAGGTCAGGCGACAGGTTTAGTTAGCCTGATGTACCTGCCCGTCTTCAAATCAACCTAGGTCCAGAGACAGGTTATCTTAATGTACCTGCCCGTCTTCAAAACAACCTAGGTCCGGCGACAGGTTTAGTTAGCCTGATGTACCTGCCTGTCTTGAAAACAACCTAGATCCAGCGACAGGTTAGCCTGATGTACCATACCTAGCCAGTTTAAAACAACCTAGGTCCTACGTCAGGTTTTCCCGATATGTCTTACTCCGCGGTGCACAATCCGCAAAAACTTTTGAAAGGAACTTTTAGAAAAAACTTTTTGGTTGTGGTCAACAATGATAACATTTGATATATCATTGTTACTGTACAGGCCTAGGTATTAGCTTTTATCCATAAAGTAAAACACTCCCCAGATAAGGTATCCATTTTTAACAGAATATAAGCCCAACGTCGTTTTAAAAAAAAATCGAATTTCCAAATATCAGCCATTAGGTAACTACCCTTAATTTTATGATCAGAATAAAAAAATCTCGATTTGGCCTCTAAGTATGACCAATTAACAGCTAAATATCTAAACATCAAATTTGGATGAAAATCACTGACAACCGTTCCGGAACCAGCCCCTGGTTTACACGGAATTGTAAGTCCCACTTTTTTTTTTTAGTTAAGAGGCATAAAAACATCAATAGATATCCAATGTCATAGTCATATCTTATTTCTTTTGCACCGCATCTTACAACCTGTTCAGGTTGTATAAAATTCATGATTACAATAGGCCTGATTTCTTAAATAAAAGTAAAAATAGCACTTTTGCCCTAATTTTGATAAGATGTGGTATTCTGATCAAAAATGTTAATGAGTAAATGTATTTGAAAATAAATGGTATGGAACTACGCACGGACTTTCTCGCTCTATTCTTTGAAAATGGAGATATTTTTACTCAAAACTCGTAATATATGTGAAACTAAATAATATACACTAGCAAACCCCAGCATAAATTGCACTATACTTATGTAAAACGTTTTTTTACTCCCTGTTTTAAATTTTATAATTTGGCTTTTAAAGAATTAATGTCCTCATTTTATGTTTGGACCGATAAAAAAGAGCAATGTTGGGTCCACACTTTGTATTAAAATTTCAAACTTCCGGTTAAAATTTTCGACACTTTATTAGGTGTTGCAAATCTTCATGCCATCGCATTGCTATTAAATTCCTCATTTATAAATTTTGAACAATAAAAAAATGTAAATATTGACTATTGAGTCTAAAATGGAGATATACCATTGTTGAACAAACATTTCTCCTAAGGGGTTTAAGGAAAAACAACAAAATTTTAGAGACTTATATTTAATTATTCTATGGAATTGGAGAATTATTGCGTTAAAACTTAAGTAGTATCTCTTTACAACTAAAGCTCACAAAAATTGTATTAATATATTTGGCTATATCTCAGAAACTGTTGGATTTATAAAAATATATTTCACATAAAAGTTTTTTATTTTTAATAGTACTACAATTTTGCAATAAGTTATTTAGTATCTCAAGTAATTGCGGAGATACGGAAGTTTCTGCTCCTGTAAAGTACCATAAAATTCATTTTTATGGTAAAATGAAAATAGCCAGTTTATTTATAATGTTAATCAACACCTAGATACAAATTTTAATCAAAATCGTTTAGAGTCGATTTTGAAAAAATCGATTTTTTTCTCTTTTCGCCCTTTCTTAAACTACTCTTAATTTTAAGTTTAAACAGACACACAGACAGACGTAATTGCAAAGACCAACTTTTTAGGGTTTGGGGGTCTTGAGGCATCGACATCCATCAACATTTCAGGTTAGATTTTCTTTTGCGGTCGCAATACTTTTATCTTTTGTGTTCGAAAAGTTAAAAATATATATATATATATTTACGTATAGCTTGAAACTTATTGGTTTTATAAAAATATTATAAAATATTTAGCGTATAACCCGAACGGGTAGTAAGACACGGTGCTAAATATTACTATAAAATATTTGTATTATAAAGAGATCTACATATTTGTAACAATAAGTAATTTCATATCTCAAATCGTTTAGGAGATATTATTAAAAAAAAAGATAGTTTATGCATCCGACCGGAGCCCTTAAAGTAATTTTGCCGAAATATTGAGGGAAGCCATTTTGTTTGAAATATTTATAAATGTTTAGATATTAAATTTAATCAAAATCGTTAGAACCTATTTTGAGAAAATCGACTTTCTTTTTGCACTTCAGTAAACTATCCTCAATTTTAGTGTTAGATAACCAATTCAAAAAAAACCTCAGGGCAACCCTATGAATACCTAGATACTAAGCTTTAGCCCGATCGTTAAAATAGTTTAGGCTCTAATTGGAGGTACAGACAGACATACGGAAAGTCAATAACAACATTTTTGGTTTCAGGGGGTCATGAAACATCAAGATTCATCAAAACCTAAGTTCGATTTTTTTTGACGATCACTATACTTTCTCTACCAGTAAGATAACGAGAAATTTTAAAAAAAAAGTTTTGGGTTAGCCATTAAATTAATGTACATTAGAAAAAATGCCAAAATTTAACTTGTGATCAGTAGTTATTAGTGGGTCTCAAATGCGCACCCTATAGGTAACAGACCCACCTCTCCCCCCCCCCCCCCNCCCCCCCCCCCCCCCGCATTAAAAGTGCCCCTGAAATTCTCAATTGAAATATATTTATCTCTAATAAATTGTAAACAAATCCATTAAGGTTAAATATTAATTATTACTGCTTTATTTGCTATTTTCCAGGTAACCTTTTAATATTTTATTTTTTTGTAATTTATAAAATTCTAAGCATACTAGAGTAGAATATTGTCAAAAAAACATTAATTGCATTTTTTAACGTGCTATAAATTTACTCCAGCCTTTATTGATAAACTAGATAGTAGGCCCTAGTGTTATTAAATTAAGTATAAATGTGTGTTCGTTTCCTTAATTTTTGACGCTCGTCATTAAACTAGAACTCAGTTATAATAAAACCGGAGGCGTCACGATTCTGATTTTCAAGTTTTTTTAAGTTCACATACTGAACATATCTTAGCGATAAGCAAAGTCTTTTAAGTAAGTTTGGTTTTGTTCAAAAAATTTTTTTGCAGACCTTTCAATAAACCACAAGAGCAAAAAATAAATACGAAATAAAAAATATTGATGAGGGCCGAATTAAAATTTGAAAACAGTAAATTTAAGTAACGTTAGAATAAAAATATTTCACTAACTAGAAAGCCTAGACCAAATGCAAGTTCTAAACACGCTTTACTGCACTTGATTATAGCATTAAAGTTGAGATTTATAGGATTTTTTTTATTAATCCGCATTGTACTGTAAGTTAGGGTACTGGGGAAAGCAAAGAATAATTAAAAGTAGGCCTAACTATGTAAAAATGACATTTAAATCAATAAATAGGGCCTATATTTAAAGTTGTGTTGTAGATAAAAGATTGCAGAATGATGTCAAAATACAAACGCAATCAAATTATATAAAAACGCAATGGCTCTTTCTTGTTAATCCGACGATAAACTAGTACTGTTTAATAGGTAGCGACTGTACACCGATTCCCTAACGGCGCCTTCCGCATTCGAGAGAGCTTCAATAATAAGTTTTCACCGATCATACGAACTAAAAGTCAACACTGTCGTACAAATCTGAAAGTCACAGCATTCAAAATAACGATCAATATCTCGATTCCAGATTATAAAACAAACATCCAAAAACATGGAACATTGGAAATAAACTTTTGCTAAACGAATGTAGGTACTTAAATATGGTGACAGTGATATTAATGTTTTATAACTAAGAAACATAAAAAACAATATTTTATGCATGCTTTTGATTAAGTAACAGAAGAATCTGAGGAAACAATAATTATTAATAAACATGTTCATAATAAACAAATGTGTTTGTATTGGAATGGACTCACGCCCTCCTCCGGCGATGGACACGTCTATGATGAAGAGGTATGAGGTTCGAACCCAAAGGCGATGCGTGCTAGAAGGAACTGAACACTGTAAACACTTGTAGCACCTTGCGAACACATCCACAATTAAAACACCATCAAGAACACCTAAACACCATCAACATCACTGGGGCGAAGTCGTAAAATGATTTAATTATTTCTCCTTTGCAGTGATCACTTTTTTAATTTCTTTTTGACTGACAAAAAACATACCGTTTAAAATGTTCTCGGATGCGATCTTCGCGGATATTCTCCGGCAAATTTCCGACCCAAAGATGACGAGTCTCTCTAACCATCTTGCTCTGAACTCTTCATGAGGGAGACCGCTTTACGTAGCTTCCATAGATAAAAATACGTACGAACACATCATAATACCCGCACAACTCATTACTTTACTGCTTCAATACGCCACTACTCTACAGCGAGTGACGTCACGCTGGCGGGAGCACAACCAAAATCCTGCTAGGCTCGCTGACTGCGCACGCTCGCTGCAATGGCGGGATCGTCGAGCCTGGGAGCGAGCTATCGTCCAAGGGACGGGCGAGTTCACTTGTGCTGGATTCAAGTGGAGGGGAGAAGGGTAGAGAGAGGGGTTTGCCAACGGGTCGAAACAAGCCACGCAGCCACTCTTGAAGCCTTGACGGACGAAAAACGTTCGAAAATGCTGGGAGTAGCTCTGGGGGAGTAAATGCGTGTTTTCTTTTCATTTCAAGTAGAACCAGGTACCTGCCGATGGATTTAGCTGAGAGAACAAGTGCAGGTATTGAAAACATAACAAAGGATCTAGGTTAGGCTGAAAATGTTATATATCGTACATACACGCTTAGCGGAAATTGAAAATTTTTAGCCTATTCAAAAATATCCACACTACTTCACAACAACCAATCTGTGAATTTGATTACTATCAATAATAAATAAAATTATAATGTATTTCTGTTCTTTAGGTACAAAGCTCTTGTATGTTATAAATCGTATACTAATAAATGCATGTAAGTCGAATAAGTTATAGTTTTTCCTAAAGTACAGAAATCGTTTGTAATTTGAATAAGATTACTATTATAAACTACAACTTTTAAATTAATTTAGGGGATCTGTTTCTTTTTTTTCTAGTTACCTAAAGTGTCAATTTTCTCTCGATTTACGAAACAATTATGTAAGGCTTAAAACACTTTATTCGGGGGCGTGGGAGATGTTATTTACTTCAATTAATAACACAGTTTAAAAGTTACCTTATTAAAAGTGGTTACAGAATGTTCTTTATTGTAAGCCTTGGCTGAACGTAACTAAATAAATGTCGACCTATTCGATAATAATGATTTTTAGTCATAGGCCTATATTATAATTGATAATTATTTCCGAATATGTTGACATAAGTTTGTTTCAGAAAATGTTTGCAACAAAGAACTTTCTGCTAGCTGTCACCACTCACCATCTTTCCTATTTTAGACTTTTTTATTGTTGGGTCCTTGGTTTTATAGATTGATTTATTTACATTAAACTATGCCATATAAAGTTGAATCCTTTAGGTAGTTATATCATAAGAAAAGACTTGCATAGGACCTATTTCAAAGAAGCTTTAATGTTTATTTTATTAAGTGTGGGCAGAAGATCAAATTCGTAAATATATGTTTAAATCTCTGATTATTTTATTACCAATTTAAATTATTTTTATTAGTACTTCAATCAGTAAAAAAAAGTGTACAAAACTCAGAAACATACACGTTAAAGTGAAATGATCATTCAAATATTTTTTCCTTCGATTGGATAATTTACGTAAAATTTTTTTTAAATAAGTTCACAAAATTTCGTGCATCACAATGTTTTTCATACCCAAATGAACGTCAAAGTACACACAAATTTAACTAAAAAACTATCTCGGTGTGTTTGATATAAGTAATTTAAAATAATATCTATGTGAACCGCATAGCTATTGACACTCCTGATCAGTAATTTAATAACTGTTGATCCATAATAAGTTTTGATTTTCTCAGTTATCAAAATATTGTTAATTAAATCTGATATTTCTATGAATTAATATGTATTTGGCGATATCAATCGTCATTTTGTGACAGCCCAAGAAGAGAAGGTTCAGAAAAACACCGTTAGGGAGTATAACTACTTTGATATCGCTGCTACTTAGTTTAATAATCTCACACTAGAAAGCACTAACATTTTATGCAAGGTACGTATATTAAAAATTGAACACCTTAAAACTATATAAAACAACCTGGATGGCTTGAATATAAAACTGCCTAAATTATATTGGAAATATCTACAGTGCCGGATTTTGGAGGTGGGGAGGGGCTACAGCCCCGTCTTCTGAACCAATCTGGACGGTCATGTGCAACTTCAAAAATTGCATTTGATGTCCTTATTTGATTTGATGATTTTTTCATAATTTTTGTGAGTTCAGGAATATATTTTTCTGCTCTCGGTGTTTAGTTGTGCTAGTATGTTCATCATTGATGTAATTCCTCTGCTTATCGCTAGATATTTCTAATTCTTATAAAACTCATAAAATTATTGTTCATTTGCACCCGTGCAATGGGTGTCTACACATGTTGCTTTTAAAAGTCGGTTCACTTTATAACCTCAATATACTTAAACTATATTTAGTAAAATTGTGTACACAATTATTTCATATACGATATAATCCAAGATGAACTGATTAAATTTGCAGGTAAAAATAATAACTCTATATACTTTAATTTTTGTAATGTAATGCGGCTTGACATTACTTACAATAAAGTAGATAAACTAATTTAGAGGATTATGTTGCATGGTCGAATAGTGTTGATCATTTGGTAGTAAAAATATATAAGTATTTGTGTGAGCGCTTAAGTAATATCTTAGTTAATCAATGTTATATTTATGTTTCAGAGCCTAGTACAAGACACATAAATGAAATTCAGTAAGAAGCCGAGTCTATCTGTTACAGGATTTCCTTGAACCGATATAGGTTGTTGTCCTGAGTGCATTAATGATGAATTTAGGGACTAATGTATTAACATTGACCTAAGAATTTTCAAAATATATCTCTTGTAACGAACAAATCATGACGCTAAAGTTTATTGTCTGCTTGCTGGCGAGGGGATAGATTTAATGGTTTCTTTCAACGTTTTTGCACAAAAACGTGTTTCTGGTGAATACAAGTATTATTGTTTGAAAATAGTGAAGTATTATACCACACTTTGCTGAAGGCACATTTACATTAAAGGATATACAATTCAGCTTTAAAGATATTATTGTACAAATAAGAATAACATCGTTAATATATTAAAATGTGTAGCTGTCACCCATGCTGTTTACATTATTCTAAGACTACAACATATTTAAAATTGATTATTAGCTTGCATATTGGTGTCAGGAAAATATATTTAAAGTTCTATAACTAAAATAAAAAAATGTAGCTTAAAACTTAATTACATTATTTTGTTTGAATTACAAACTTGTGTAGTAGTTTTAAATTCAAATTACAGCTTGGGTCATAGGTTTTTAGGAAGTATTACTATATTACAATATATTTAAAGTTGGCTCTTAGTTTGTATAGCCTATTGGTTTAAAAAGCCATACTAAATTTAATGTTCGATAACTATAATGAAATCAGGTCGCTAAAAACCTGTTTACTTTTGTTTGAAGGACAAACTTTGTGTAGAAGTCTTAAGTTCAAGCGATTATATTTTTAAGAAATAAGTCATGAATGTTTAACTTAGTAATGCTTTTCAAACCTTTTATTAACACGTTTATTTCGTTTAACTAACCATACATTAATATATCTCATAATTATATTAATTAGAATTAGTGAACGATGTTGTAATGTCACATTGTCTTGTATGCGTGCAAGAGAGAAAGAGATACCCGAAAGTTTTTTTTCTTACACAATGGTGTGAAGACGACAGTTTGAAACTATTGGCCTAAGATGTCCATCCAGTCGTATTATAGAATTCAAATGCATTGATTTTGATGTTATTTACTGCGCAGAACGGAAATGCATACGGTTTATTAAGTTTCAATATCGTTTTATTATTTAAAAAATGAGAGTTAAACATAGTACTTTGGTACTTCCGTCTTTATAATGGTTCCAAGTTTGTATCTCGCCTTCAAGTAGACGTTTTTAAAATACTATATTTGACTTAAGCGCCAAGACAATTATTAATAGTATCTTCCCTAAGTATTATTTAATTAAATTACTGTAGTAATATTACTTGCAGTTACATATAATTGTTACTGCCAAGCTGTAGTACAGTCATATTAAGAGATTTTGTTCAAAACAGAGTCCACAGTTGTGTTTTCCTTTTACTTTGCAAATAAAGATGGTTGAACATCGGAGGTTTTCCCTATAACATGTACTATGTCGTACATACTTTCATCTACAGGTGAATGAATATTTTTACAATTCCAGGATAATAAATCCTCTATATGCATATATTTGCCTGCTAAATATTTGAGTGTGAATGAATAGGGCAATAGTTTCAGCCTAAGGTGGCGGAGGCGATTATTGGTAAATTTACCAATGGCTCTTACAATGATGGAGGTGAGTGGCTGATGATCTGAATGAACAGTTACATCTTCGTGACCATAGACGAAGATATGGAACCTTTTGAATGCAAATGTGACAGCGAGCAACTCTTTTTCCACATGAACATAATTTTGTACAGTGGTGGTAAGTGATCGTGAAGCATATAAAATGGGCTTGCCATCTTTCATCAAAGTGGCACCAAGGGCATATTGACTACTGTCAGCGTGTATGTTGGTGGGTTGGACGGGTCAAAAGGAGTCAATAAGGCATGTTGTGCTATGGACTTTTTCAAAAGCTCAAACTGCTTACTGTGGGAGGAATTCCAAAACCACTCAGAATATTTTTTCAGAAGTTCACGGAATGGGGTGCGAATATCTGACATGTGGGGCACAAATGGTCTTAGGTAGTTGACTTCCCAAAATACGCTGCAAATCCTTCCTTGAAGCAGATACTTTTATGCCCTGGATAGCCTAAACCTTAGTATTATCAGGACAAATTCCATCCTTATCAAATTCTAAACCTAAAAATTTAACTTTATCCACAAAGAATTGAACATTTTCCGGGTTGAATATTAGGTTGTTTTCACGGGCAGCTTGAATAACCTGTTTTAACTATTTTCCATCAATCTTCCATTGTGTCTGCTCCACATAAAACATCATCAAAATATACACATACTCCCACAATATACCCAAAGTATTTATGAGTCATCTTTTAAAAGTACTCAGGAAGCACACTTAGTCCAAACGGGGCGCGTAAAAACTGATAACATCCAAAGGGGGTGCTGAATGTATATAGAATAGCCGATTCTTTACTCAATTTAACCTGGTAAAACCCATATTTTAAATCGAGCACAAAAATATATTTTTTTTATTGCCCATTTTGGAACTAATCTCCTCAAGAGTGGGAATAAACACACAATCTCGGACCAAATTTTCGTTAAGATCCTTAGGATCTATGCACAGCCTTATGGCCCCTGATTTGTGTTTCTCTACAATTACTAGATTGTTAACCCATTCACCTGCTTCACAACATTCAATAATTCCACGCTGTTCAAGATCATATAAATGCACCTTGATATTACTTAACATTTTTAGGGGAACTCTGCGGGCTGGGCTGCTTTTAAGTATAGCACCTTTTTAAAAATTTCAAATCAAAAACCTTTGGAAAACATCCAATGCCATTAAAAACATTCTGGTTTGAATTTCAGAAGTTTTGAAAATCAGGTTTACTTTGAGCATTGAGAACCCCAACAAAATGTTTTGTAATGAGACAGACGGAAACCGGAAGACAAATTTCACCAACTGGTGCAATCTCAAAAACCTCAAAAGTTTCAATATAAGTTTTAGGAGAACTTAGCCTAGAGTTATAATCGGTTCCAATGGACTGCAAAGACCTTAAAGGAAGGATGTTAACCTCTGCCCCTGTGTATAGTTTGAAAAGTACAGGTTTGCAGTTAATTAACAATGATATGCACCAATGACGATTGGTATTTACAGAAACCTGAAACAGAGGTCAAAGAGTAACCATCAGTATCTTGAAATTGACAAAAATAATTACACTCACCAACATTTGAAGTCTGGTTAACAACATTACTATCAGCTTTCATAGCTCCTAGTTCAAAAGCACTACGACGGCTAGAATTTCTTTTTGTGGCAAAATGGTTTACACCTCGGCATCTATTACATAGCTTATTAATAGCGGGGCATGGTGGTTTAGATAGTCATAACCACATTGATAACACGCTTTTATAACAAACTTTTCACTTAACTTGCTTCTTGCAACACCAAGATTGTCTTTGGGGTCGGGACGTAATGGTTCAGTCTGCTGTAGATTGTTCCAACTTCTTGAATGTCCTGTTTTCTGAAGGTGGCACTGATTCTGCACTTGGGTTGGGTTTGGGGAGGGG
>CABFOW010001071.1:158292-170034 GCA_902141385.1 Timema californicum
TATTGACTGTGAGTTCACGCCCAATATTATTTGCGCACGCAACAACTTATCCTCCTGGTCCCCAAATTCACAAGGCGTGGCAAGAGCTCTGAGTTCTGCGTAGAAATTTTCAAATGGTTCACCTAGACATTGTTTCTTGTTTAAAAAAAATTGAACACAAGGATGGTTTCATTCTTCTTCAGAATACAGTGAGATTTAAGAACAGACAATATACTATTCACTGTTTATCCTCCAGATTGGATGGTATAAATTTTGTTCTGTGTGTCTGTCACCTCAAAATATTCTAGGACTTCTTCCTAGAATTCATCGAAATTCTTCGCCAAATCTCCGGCAAGATTAAGTGACTTTGGTTTACAAGACTCCATTTTAATAAGTGCTTATTTACAGGACGAAATAGTCGTATCCACAAATTTGAATCGCAGATAATTCACTGCAGACATTACTGATTGCGCCTTGTTTTATGATCACATACAAATTAACTTTCAGACATAATCAGAAATCTTAAGACGTCTCATTTACATAAAGTACAAGCTATGAGTGATTAATTAATTATACATGAAGATTATAAATAAATCCATTTTAGAAAAAATACTAAAAGTATCGTACACAGTGAGGCCAACTGACCAACAAACTCAACCATCATTTGAGTTGGGCGCTACTACACAACTTATTAAACAATCCATAGTTTCGTTTCTTCCTTAATCTATAATTCTAAGCCGTCTTTTCTCTCCTCCTGTTTCTTACTTGGCTATTTACCCAACACCTTCTCACTTCCTTCCACGTCCTGTTCCACCATTTCTGTCCATTTTTGCATCCAATCCTTCCTGGCTTCTTGTATAGCTCGCTTCACTATTTTTCTCTCCCCAAGTTCTTCCTCCACTTCCCCATTTCATTTCTTAAAACTCCTTCTGAATACTTTATTTTTCTCCTCCATTGCTTCTTTCACAATGACGTTCCACTAGGCGACTAGGTCGTCTCCTTTCACTTCCCCTTTATTACTTGTCCTCCCACATACCTCCTCTGTAGCTCCCACCAGACTGTTCTTAAACCTTTACCATTCAACCTCTACGCTTTGCATCTCATTCTTTGGGTATCAAGCTTCTTGCCTCTATTAGGTACAGCTCTTTCCACTTAATTTTTTTTAGCATCAGCACCCTTTTTTTTCCTGTCTTACTACCTTTCTCCTACATCCCCATCTCTTTACGTATGTCATCACCAACCTGTGGTCGCTATCTGACACATATTACATTGATGTTTAGTCTGCCTTTTCATTTCTTCATCCATGATAAAGTAGTCAATCACAGACATTAGCTACCCATCCCAACAGCTGTATCAGTAGCCCCATGGTTTCTTTGGTGCTGACTGACAGCTCACCGCTGACTTCTGACAGTCAAAATTTAGGTATATACCTACATTTTGACCGTCAGAAGTGACAGCTGCTAAACACATGTTTTTACAGATCATTTGGTCCGGCGGAGGTAAACATAATTTGGTCTGGTAACGTTTCAAAGATGTCAGTCAGCACCAAAGAAGCCATGGGGCTACTGTAGTGAACCTTAACACATTTTCAGACCCTAGGCTCTCTTTTCCTATTTTTACTTTCAGATCCCCCATACTATTATTATTAGCACAGCGTCTTACTACCAGTTCGGGTTGTACGAACTTATACAAATGTGTAATGGAGGACCTACAGCTTAACGTGGGATCCGAATCACGGTTGGAGGCCTGGCATTCCCCACATTCACAAGTTTTGATTAATACACGTCTTGTCAGAGGTGAATGAAGAGTTTGGCAATCAGACGTGATGCTAATAATAATATTAATAATTTATTTTTAAACATAAAGGTTGTACATGTGTTTATAAGTTATACCAGAGACTAAAAACTACTAGCCCTGGCGATGAGTCAAACAAAACGTATATTGGTAGTAGATAACTTCATAAAAACATTCAATTTGTTGAATAAAACGGTTGTCACGAGTGTGTTGGAATCTTTTCCCTCTTCCAGAGATAGCGTTGGTTACACTCATGATCATACAGCCAGAATGAATATTTGTATCCCATATATTATGACTTTCAAGAAAGACTTAACTTTTATTTAGTGTTGGTTTGTGTAATTGGTTTTAAAAAAAAAACAGGTAAATGTGTTGAAAGTGATCTAATTTTTAAGGTTGAAAAGGGTTTGGTTTGATCCTTAAATTCACTTTCTAATTACAACAAACATTTATTTATTTTAATAATAAGGTTCGATCCTCGGTCCCGGCAAAGATTTATCTGATTTCCAAACCCTTCCTTCACCTCTGACAAGACATCTTGTGAATGTGAGGAAAGCCAGGCCTCCACTGTGGTTCGGATTCCACGTTAAACTGTAGGTCCTACATTTCATCTCACAATCACCCTACCATTACACATTAGCGTAAGTGCGTATAACCCGAACGGGTAGTAAGACGCGGTGCTGCTAGTAATAAATAATAATAAATAATAATAATAATAAATATTAATAATAAATATTAATAATAATAATAATAATAAGGTTGTCCTGATAAGTGCAAATGAAATTTACTAAAATAAGAATAGACAGTATTAAGTTTGATCCTTGACTGTTTTTTTTTGTCAAGCCAATAACATTCTTTCCCAATGGTTATTTTGGTTAAATAAAACATTGATACTGTATAACACTTGTAGATAATTTAATCGATTTTAATAATATTTACATGTGCAATTTACAAACAAGTCTAAGCAATTTTGTAATTGATATATTAGTTTAGTATGTCAAAATACATATTTATTAGCACACATGACAAACTACACATTTAAATTCCTTAATATATCATTATGGTATTGAGAACAAGTCACACAGATAAGTTTGTAATTTTTTGGTTTACCTCGACCATCTATGCCATTCATGTGCCAGAAAAAACAAAACAAAAATGCAAGCCCAACTTTCAAAAATCTCATCTTGCCCATAATAGCTCAACTACTATCATATTTACACATAAAGTAAAGATATTTCTCAGTGACTATTGCTAACTATGTAAGTGCTTAAGGAATGTTAGCTTTGGTACTTAACTTTTTTTTTAATCACTGGTAATTGTAAAGATATATTTACACAATAATCCTCTTGTCGATGTTTGGTTGTATTTTTTTTATGTTTGAATTTAACATTTATTAACATTACACTTATTAAACTATACATTAAGGGCAGCAAATGAAAAAGAAAATTTTGAAAACATCAATAAAAAAAAAAAGTTTTTCCACAAGTGTGTCGAGCTTTAGGTACTTTGCTTGTCATTTGTTATTATACTCAACATATATTTTGTTCATTATGAAATTTTTTAATCAGAGGAAGTGAGATGGGTATAAACTAGAGATGTACTGATAAATACATTTATATTGCGCACCATGTCTATTTCCCACCTATATTACACCCGACAGGGACTTGAACCTTGAACTAACCCTCACAGACAATTCAGTTTGTGAGAATGACACCTTAAACCATAAAACCATCAATTCAGGCTAGAGATTTATAGATTCCAAAGTATCAGTCTGCTCATTAAGTGTATCGCTGACAAACTAATTTAGGCTTACAGGATGAATAAAGAATGCATTTTAAGAAAATAGGCCAGCTTTCAAAGATGGAAAAATCTGATGGACCCGACCAGGGTTTGAGCTAAGTACATCGGCTACTATCAGTGGCTAACCCTGGCTGTTATCGAAACTGGCAATCCAGAAAAAAACAAACAAAAAAAAACACTGAAATATTTGATCATTCGTGACATTTAACTCTCTAAGTTTTAAATATCTCGGCAGAGAAGAGATCGGTAGTAAACTGAAGAACAGCTAACAACAATTTGAAACTCACGCTGGGAATTACTTCTGGCTGCCTCACTATATTACAGTTAAATTATTTAAATTGTGAATAAATAAAATATCAATTAGTTCCATTTAGAAAACTGTAAATTACTTATTTTATTGTGTGCAAGTACTAGTCATTAGACAATGTTAAGATTTTGTTCTATTAAGTATAGATATTATTTAATCACCCATTATTACCGTTTTCCTTTTATAAATAATTTTAGGAATCTAGAGTTTGTTCCATTTCCTTTTATGTGTTTCTACCCCTTTTTTCTGTACCTTCCACCAAATGTGACGAAAAATCGAAAATAGGTTTTCCTAAGGTGCCTCTAAATGGTGTCACTGGTATGTGGCTGGCTTTATTGCAGCCTTATATTGAAATAGTGTTGTATGACCCGGATATAGTCGCTAGCCATTTACTATTGCAGCTAGTTGCCCGTGTGTCGCAGGTATTGTCGAACTGGCGTGGACAACTTTTCGAATAACTCTGCCACGTCTCTTTCCGTCTACCTGTCTGACAAGTACCTCTCTTATTCGGCACTCTGAATAGGTACATCAAATTATCTCCAATTGCCAATCTTTTAGTCTTTGGTATAGCTTTCCTCATATTCATTTTTTTTTTGTATTCTTGAGCCAATCATATTCAATAACAGCTCAAAATAAGTTTTTGACATTCTTGTCATATTTTTAAACAGATAACTGGTTAGTGTTATTTCCAAGGTTAAATTATATTTATAGTATTGTGTTTGCTTAAAAAAAGGAGGCATACACCTTTTCCAATTTTATTATCCATACCAGTATAAATGCTTCAGAAACAAGTATTGTATCATCTTGTGTTGTTTTGGCTTGGCAAGTCCATTACATATTGCCTAGAGTTTGTCTTGATGTAAACAGTCAATCATACGGCAATGTGTGGCTGCAAGCATCGCTCAGTAATCCTGGACGAAAACATTGCACAGCCACAATCTTGTGTTGACGGTAATAATGCAGAGCAATACTTAAGGGAAATATTTTCGGCAATGTACAATTTTAATTGCCCGTTTAAAAGCACCTTAAAAGATACTTAATTGGTAGTCAAAATATCCTTAGCGTTACCAGTACACCTTTATTTTTCAAATGTGCAACAAAAAGGGTGAATTCCCATAAATACATTGTCGAGCCAAAATATCGTTCAAGCAAACTACCGAAAAACCCAAAATATACAATAAAAATTAAGAGGGATAGCCAGCATATTTATCTTAGCGGTATTAATTGTTTAGATAAAACACTAAAAAACACATTTTTAAGGACAAATTTTCACTATCGCAGACAGCTTCTTCAGGTCAAGTGATTAGAATGATGCTCTTGGTCTGACTGCAAGGTATACTGTCAATAGCTTAATGTTTTTCAGTTATGATTTCACTGTATAGATGGCAGCACTTGGTGTTAAATAGTTTATATTCCACTACCATTAAGGTAAGCGTGCTGGCTATATCTCCTAATTTTAACAATGATTTAGCCTATAGCACAGAATAGTAATAAACAGACTCAACCTTACAGGGGTTTCGCTGCGCTCCTTTTGCCAGCTTGAGTCCTTCAACACTAGGCCTCGCTAGTGTCACTGCTGGGGGATGATAGGACTAACAGCAGTGACCCTAGTGTTGAAAGACTCAAGCTTTCAAGAGGCGCGCAACCATTTCAACCTGGAGGTTGAGTGAGTGTCTGTGCCCTAGTGTTACATTTCAAATAGCCAAAATATACAATTTAATCGATGGCAATAATTATACTAACGTTTAGATAGTAAAATAAATTACAGGTACCTATATTATATTTGCATGTATCAAATCTTTCTTTTCCGGAAACAATATTCATATAACTTAATATGATTGATTAAATATCAAAATAAGAACTAAAACATACATCACATATTCTGTTATAGTGTTCGTTAAAATATGTAGTGATATGAACATTACTAAGTTTCTAAACATCAAATCTCTTTTAATGATTTGATTCCAGTATTTAAATAATATAACTTGAGTCCAAGTTTCAAGCTCTGTAAAGGAAAATTCAAGAAAATTATGTGATAAAGATACACAATCTAATCTTTGGTGTTTATTTACTAGTTAAAAAAGAATATAGTGTTAGAGCTTAAAAAGTATATATTTTGTACAATACCGATATTTAACTTGCAAATACACATATTATTGTTGAATTTCACAACTTCCAACTTCAGATTTGGCATTTGTGTGGTTAAATAAAATATAGGTGAAATATTTACAAACTATTGCAGAAAAGTAACAATATCAAGTGCAAAATAATAGAAAAACTAGAAATATTTTGGTATACAAAGAAAGTATCGATAAAAACAACATCTTTTAATCACCAATTTCAATGCCGAAAGAAACTTCCAAAGAATTCATGGAAAAGATTTTTTTTAAATAAGTTG
This sequence comes from Timema californicum, assembly GCA_902141385.1. NCBI lineage: Eukaryota > Metazoa > Arthropoda > Insecta > Phasmatodea > Timematidae > Timema > Timema californicum. The sequence continues at coordinate 164,571 of CABFOW010001071.1, forward strand.
TGTTACCTGACACAAAAGTAATAGACTAATTATAATAATTTTATTATAAATAATTTGGTAAAATCATAAAAGCATTACTACTAATAGGTTTTTTTTAGAGCATGCTTATTGATAAGTAGTAACTATAATAAATCATACACAATATTAAACTTAGTTTAAAAATATCAAACAATTAAGTTAATTATTATCCATATACATTTATTATAAATAAAGTGTAGCCTGTTGACTACTACAAAAATATTCTTTTGTATACTATAGTTTATCACAATTAATATGTTCCAACATTCAAATAATTTGCAGGGAAGTAAAAACAAAGATGCAAATGCATATTGTTTTATGAAATAATAAATCAAAAATTGTGATGCGCCAATATAAAATAATACAAAAAAAAAGCATTAATTACATTTAAAAAAACTAAATCATGATGAACAAAAACACAAATTTAAAAATGTGGCAACATATTTTGCGAATACCTGTCATTCTGAGAGAGTGATGTTATATTACGACTGAACGACATTCACACAGTTTCAATAGCAAAGTTTCATTGGTTCAGTCTTGTCTTTGAGACGAGATCTTCACTGGTAAATAATATTACAAAAAACACATGTTTTTTTATTTAATGTTTGCTGAAAAGTTACAGGGTCCAATCGGGCATACCTTCAGTCTAATGGGGAAGTTTCCCCCCGCCCTTCTCTTCAACCCCAAGTCCTCCTCTCAACTTATTGCTATATCACACAAGTGACGATGACAAAACAAAAATAGCAAAATATATTCGGCAACGCATTCCTGTCACATCTGTTCAATGCAGAGTCTGTGTACGGTGAACAAGATGACACATCTTGTGTTCAAACTCTTAACTTGTACTTGTAGGTCGGTTACACAGGTGACCCTTCCCCCCCACTTCCACCGCTGTACTCTTTCATTAGTTCCCGAAGTCTGAGGATTTCTTTGGAAGCAGAGGCCAGGTCGGATTTCAGCTGTAATTCTTTCTCACGTAATCTCTTGATGTCTTGCTGGCAGGTCTAGAGACAAATAAAATTTCGATAATATTGTAATATTAAAAAAAAAAAAACGTTTTGTCCAAGCCAAATTCATAAAATGTTGACAAATTAATTAAAATTTTAGTCTTTACGTCCTCCCTTGCCAATAACCATAAAAAATAGCTGAAAAGAGGTTTTCCTTATAGAGATATATTATATATTCAAATCCATTATCCTGTGTTTGTTTTTTATGTTATACCTTTTACATGTTTATATCTGTGTGTCCTATCATTCCTATCATTCATCCTATTCACAATATTCCATTTTCTCCCTTGTGTTTTTTGTTGTTTCCTCTTTTAGGAAGTTGCGTTGCTCATTTCACGCTTATCCCTGATGAATTCCAAGAGAATGAAACCTAGGTCGGGGGATATGGTGGTGAGGATCGATTTTCTTTAAGAGGCAACCATTACCTCTTTGTCCAATGGCAGCAATTTAAAGTGTTCTTTTATTTGTAAAAGCCATATTGTGTTGTTCCCATTTTACACCTTTCCTGTAACTTCTTTCATATAAAATTAAGCTCGATTCTTGGGAATAATTACTATGACATATAACTAAGGTCAATTTAAACATTATTATTATTATAAAAGCAATGAACTAAATTTAGAAATATCTTTCACACAACCAGTCTCTAAAAATCAATTTATAAGGATTTTAATTTGTTAAACTAAGGTAAATTTAGATTATGATTATTATATAAGCAGTGAACTAAAGTTATAAATATACCTTATAAATTTTACACACTATATCTTTAAAAATCATTAAATTAGGATTTGATCTATATCTTTTAATATCAAATGATGTTGATTGGAGATGGATAGAATCATATATTTCTCAAATCCAAATTTGAACCCTCGAATCTTTAAATATATACAATTTTATTTAAAGAACACAAATTTAATAAAAAAGAAAAAGACAACTGATAAAAGTTATTTTGTTTTCATGTATATTACAAGCAACAAAGAGAACACTTTTGTTAGTTAATTACATTAATACAAATTTTGCCCCCCCTCCATCCCTTTTTACTAAGGAAAACCCTTTGTAAACCAAAATGTCTTTATCATCTTACTTTTATCCTCAATCTAACACTTTAGCTCAGTCGGTAGTGTGTCTGTCTACTGAGCTAAGAGTCCCGGGTTTGATTCCTGGCATGGGTGGAAAATTCATAATTTGTGAAATGTAGGTTTACCCTTTCATAGTGATAAATTAACGGCTGGAAACTGGATGTTGTGTCTGTCCTAGTCTTAAGTTAGATTATAAGGTATATGAATCCACAAAAATTCTAGCAAGCTGGTAGTGAAAAATATATGGGTTTAATAAAAAATTGATCTAGACCAAAGGTTGGAAACACTAATGGATGTAAAGAAAAACCCTTTATCCTCTGCATCCCTTGCATATAAAAACAAAAACTGGTTGATAATACTAACCACATTCTGTCTCAGTAAATCCAGCTTATCACACTTGAGCCTAGTGACTTCCTGTCGCAGTTGGTCCACCTGCCTTCCCCCAGCTTCACCGTCCAGACACACGCTGCAAGCCTTGTTGGTGGTCTCGGCTGATGACATACTCTCCAGACCAGTGTCGCTGTCGACATACACCGCGGCGTCTAGATCTACGCTGTTCAGAGAAGAGTCATCGCTCTCTGACATTGTTGCTCTGAAACAAAGAAATTAATATTTTCTAAAACAAGTGTAGTGAGCAAAAAAAAATAAAAAATCCAAACAAAACCATATTTGATTTGAACAAGAACGCCAGAAAAAAATAAAGGTCATGCTGAGTACATTCGCAATTTGTCAGTACGAAAGTGAAATAATAAAAGTCACAATGAAAAAATAACCCAATTTTAAACAATGCCATTTCATTTTAATGATAGAACTTTTATTTACTGGTATTTGAGAGCTATCAAAAATAAAAAATTAGTAAGAGCCTGTTTCATGCGAAGGGAAGAGGTACTCTTTTTTCGGTTTAGAGAAAGCTAAAAAAAACCCCAAAACTCCACAGCCAACATGATAAGACATCCCATTTGTGATTGACTCCAGGGAATGCACTAATGTAGCGAGCGGTTCCCAGCTTTTTTTCCGTTTGCGTACTGCTCATTTCCATAAATTGTACCCTTAATATTAGCAAAATATTTAATTGCTAGAGTTAGTAGTTATTTCTGATTTATTTGTTGCAAATGAAAATAAATATAGCTAGTAATAGTAATTAATTTCATAACTGTTGGCTGATCTTTTGTCTACACTGCTGGCATATGTAGCTCTTTCCGCCATTATTCAAATATTTTTGCGTACTCCCAAATGTCTTGGCATGTTTCCTTATTTTCTTGAAATCGACATTCATCATTTGGTTTTCTTAAATTATATGGTGGATGTGTGAGTGAAGTGTCCTTTTTTCAACTCAAGGAGAAGCAGAATTTATTTATATGATATATTCGTGAGGCCAAATCAAAGTTTATTTAAATGTTTTATGTTGGAAAAAATGTATATATAGTGTGTATATTTATATAAATTTTGACACTAGATATCATTTACATAGGTTTGTACTACAAACAGGTTTAACAAATAGAGGCTTAAGCTAACGAATCAATTAAATATTACAGTATACAATTCAATTAAATTTTTTTTCATATGTTGACACCAATTTAAAATGTACATAACAACATAAAATAACAAAAATTGAGAAGTTCTGTAATTTTAGTTTAATTTTTTTTAACAAAGACAAAACTAACAAATGTTTGAATAAAAATCACAGTTTAAGAGACTTTGCACACCCATATTAGAGAGATCATGTCACTAATAGCTAGTCACAGTTTAAGAGGCTCTGCACACCCATATTATATACATCGTGTCAATAATAGCCAAACCACTTTAAGCTTAAAAAGATACATTAAAATTTGCCGTAATGTAAGTTATGTACCCTTATTCATAGTGATAATTTGACAAATGGGCCTGTTGTTTGTTTGGCTAGCAATGTAACTTAACGTCTAGATCAATCTAAGATTATATTTTCAACAAAATGGTTATGTATAAGCTTCATACCTGGTAGTTCTATGACTCTGAATGTCAGGACTGGAGACTGGCGATGAAGGAGCGCTTTTCTTCCCCCCGCCACTGCTTTTTGACAGGGACCGCCCGCTCTGGGGGAAGGGGAAAAAAATAATGCTATCAATCCTTCTACATGAACTATGTTCTAGGAGATTAATATGCATTTATGTTTTCTATAACAATAATACCTGAATGGAAATGGTTGGAATCCAAATTCTCTTTAATATTTTACAGGTTTTAAATATTTTGGTCATAATAACGTTGGTTAATGTGAGTGAATAGCCACGAATAGATATAGTTGGTACACACACACACAATCAAACACCTTAGCTTGGTCGGTAGCTTGTCTGTCTATTGAGCTAAGGGTCCCGGGTTCGATTCACAGCTTGGCCAAAAAATGTGTCATTGGTGAAATATGGGTTTAACCTTTTATAATGAGTTACTAATGGCCAGAGACTGGATGTTGTGCCTGTCCTAGTCTTAAGTTAGATTATAAGGCGTATGAAGCTACGACAAGCCTAGTAAGCCGGTAGCGTAAAATATGACTTGAATAAAAAAAACTGACTCAGACCACAGGCTGGAAACAGTAAATCAGATGTAACGATACACACACAAAGTAATACGAATATTCACATGTAATCAACCTAGCTTATAAATCAACAGAAGAAGTGGGAAAAAAGGACTAAAGAATGATGAAACAAGTAATCAGATGAATATCAGATGAATATAGATATATGAATGTGTGTGAATGCCAGGCCTCCCCCGTGGTTTGGATTCCACGTTAAGCTGTAGGTCCTCCATTTCATCTAACAACCACCCTACCATTACACATTAGCGTAAGTGTGTATAACCCGAACGGGTAGTAAGACGTGGTGCTAATAATTATAAATAATAATAATAATAATAATAATAATAATAATAATATAAATATATTCAACACATAACTAAGAGCCCACAGTACAGTGTTTGAACCCTGTGGGAAGGTGTTCTTTTTAGCTCAATAATAAGCAACTTCCTGTGGGTGAAAATAGTGCGTTGGCCCACATTTTTTTAAAGTATTTGTTTTCAGTGCCGGATTTATGTATGTGCGGGCCTCAGGGCAGTACAGATCATGAAAACCCTCATAAAACCAGGTAAATCACATCATAGCAGCTTTGAGCAAAAGTATAAATTAACCAACTGTTTAGTTTCACACAAATTTAATAATAATACAATAAAAGGAAGTAGGTTTAGTTAAGACTTCATAAAAACGCTCATTATATACACATTTTCTTAGCAGTAAACATGTAAATAATGTATTTAAAGTCCATTTAATTCAGTATAGTGCAAGGAGGCACAGAACAAGAAGGCGTTTACAATGTACAAATTGTGGCGGGAGGGGGG
>CABFOW010001072.1:0-11850 GCA_902141385.1 Timema californicum
GAGGTGAAGGATGACTAGTTACAAAAATGGCGCCATAACGTGGGGCTGGTAACCAAAACAACGCAGATGTCGATGCGCGACTGGTTACACTCTTTTATTGTTTTTTTCTCTCTAAAAAATTAGCTATATTAGCTCAGCCCTGTTGCATAAGTCTACTAATGACCTAACTATTATTTCTTCTTTTAAAAACATTCTGTATGTTTTAATGCCAATATTATCTATATCTGTGAGTTTATTATTTGAATTATTTTTTCTTTTATATTTAGGTGACATCTTTAAGGGATATTGATATTTCAGTAGCAGTCGCCACTGATGCAGGCCTCATCACACCTATAGTAAAAAATGCTATTGGAAAAGGCCTTGTCGAGATCTCTGCAGCAGTTCGAGATCTTGCCACTCGAGCAAGGGAAGGGAAACTACAACTTCATGAGTTTCAAGGAGGCAGCTTTACGTAAGCTTTTTGTAATACTTATTACTAAGATGCTTGTCGTATTTTCCACGGCACAAGGCCGGGCTTGAATAGTTAAAATACAATTACTCTTAAAGTTGATATTATTTATATGGAAAAAGTTGTAGGAAATAAGGATAGGAACATATAGTAATAGTCATAAACAATTAGAAATTTGAAGTGGTGTGTATTTTGTTTATTATTTCTTAGGGTAATCGTGCGTGATCACATCTTCTGTTCCATTTCTATTCCTCTATGCGCAGTTGCACATGTGCGTTGTACAGGTTCTCGTTAAACATTATTTTATTGAGAAATTTACTTAATTCAATTTTTTAAACTCATAAAAGTTAATGCTGATACTTTAAAATTAAAAATAATATGAATAAAATAATATTTCTAGCAAACAATATGAAATAATAAATGCTCTTTTATTTTAAATGTGGTAAAATATGTATTGCAATAAAGAAGATCAACATTGATTTTAAACAGGTTAACCAACTTATAACTAAATAGTAACTAAATTAGACCTAGTTTTGTAGCTAAACCTATTATTTAATACAAGTTTTAAATATCTTAGGTTTGAAAACATTTAATATATTCTTGATATTACATTTTTAATTTAACATAAATTATTATTTTAGAAAACAACCAAGTAAAAATACTAAAAAGAATCATTCATCTATTTAGTAAATCTCTTAGTTAATTTTATTTTCATTGATTTGTCATGGCAATACAAGTAAACAACTTCAATCAAATATAATTCATAATGGATGAAATTATTGAATAAATTTACCAGGTGAAAGTGGTTTTAAAGTTCAATTATGTTATTAAAGTGAAAATTGAAATTAATTTTTAACGATTTTTTAAGTAACCAAATGATCTATAAGTGGAAATGCTGATATTATCTCAATTAAATATACTATGCTTACTATTGCGTTTTAAAAATAGATTATTACGTACATCAAGTGGACGTTCGAAAAAGACGAGCCTACAAAACTTTCAATCTCCATTTCGAACTTAAGCAATGAGCTCGTCTCGAAGGTCGGAATACGAGTACTCACAGAGCCCTACTAATAATGATTATTTTTTTCAAACATCTGATCCTAATCGTCTCTTCTTGAATAACATAATTAGTGTATTATTGCAGAATTTCAAATCTTGGAATGTTTGGTGTGAAAGAATTCAGTGCCATTATAAATCCACCACAGACTGCTATTTTGGCTGTTGGAGGGGGTCGTAAACGCTTAGGTAAGTTAATTGACTAACCACATTATTGATCAAAAAAGTGGACATGTTGTTATTAATAATGTGAAATATTTAATGGATCATTAAATAATTTTCCTTATATTTTTGTTATTAATTATTATTAAAGCTAAAAAGCTAAAATATATATTTGAAAGAAGGTACAGAAAAGGTGGTTGGAAAACATATAAAAGGGAACAAACACAATATGGATATTACAATGAAAAGAACACAGTTCACATTTTACATTGTTGCCACTGGATAAAGAAGTATTGGCTGCCTCTTTAAGAAAATCAATCTCCACCATCCAATCTTAAAGAGGCGGCCAATACCTCATTGTTCAGTGGCAGCAATGTAAAATATGAACTGTGTTCTTCTTTCCATTGTAGCCACCATAATATGTTTGTTCCCTTTTATGTTTTCTATCCACCTTTCCTGTACCTTTTTCCAAATATGTATGTATGTGTGTATATATTAGGCAATTTGTTATATATATATATATATAAAACAAATTGCCTAAAAAGAGCAAAAAGAAATTTTCCTTAGATAGATTATATTAAGGCCATAAGAAAGTTTGTCAAATGTCGAATGTTTTTAATGTATCATTTTTAAACAGATTAAAGTCAGACTGAACAGGATGTTGTCTTCAGTCTACTACTACTTCCTGAGGAAGATGTTATAATAGCATTGAAATATTGATGTGTGTGTAAATATGTGTTAGTGTTTTACTTTTATTTGTGCTCTACCATTTTCCTAATATTCTATCATTTTATTTATTACCAATTATTTTCTTTACAAAGTAGTCCCAATAGTTCCTGAATATCTGTCAAGGGTGTCCTAGAATTTTATAACTTTTTTTACTCCATTAAGAATATTAATCTTTATTTATAATTAAAAAATCTGTACACAAATTTTCCTAAACTTATTCTGAATAACAAATATCCATGAAAATCACTTCAACTACTTAACATATATCAAAGTAACACAACCACCAACATGTCTTATCTAGTGAATCAAAAAAATAGTTTGCACACATCTTGATTGTGGTTTCATTGACAAATTATTCTCCTTTGAATGTTAAATTCCTTATTTATATCAAAAATATCTTTTTGTTGAAATAGACTCTCAAACGCTTTAATTTTATAATTTTACAAGCCATTACTGTGTTGTTTTCAGGTGTTGATGGCATGGCCATAACAAAAATGACAATAACTCTCTCGTATGACAGAAGAGCGATCGCTGAAGATGAAGCAGCTGAATTCTTAGAAACTGTCAAAGGAATTTTAGAGGAACCTCAAATATTAGCATTGGGTCTTAGAAATCATCGTATGGCAAATGCACTTTAACAAATGTCCTTGATATTCTGGACATAAATGTAGGGATGGTATGTGGATGTTCTTTCTGACAGCTAAACAGCTTTAGCAAAGATTTATCTATTATAACTTTCAGGTTTAGAAACAAATAGTTGTACTGGAGTTAAATGTTTTAAATATGGCCTATCAACTCGCTTATCTATTTGAAATAATAGTCCTTTTATGTAGGTATTTGGTTGAGTGACTATTAAAACATCCCTCTATAATTGTGTGGAGATGGATGAGCATTAGATTTTAATTGTGGGATTGCAACCGGACGGAAAATGTGTCAAAATATTGAGTTTAGGATAGGAACGGGAAATTACAAAAATGAAACCTTAGAATAATTTTAGATTAAAAATAGATATTGATCTTTAAACTAATATGATAAGACTATTAAAAATTATAACATTCATCATCATCAACTGTTTCTAACATGTGGTCAGGTCAGTTTAGTAAAATTCCTCCATCTTCCTCTATCCTTCCACCACTCTTCCTCCTTTAATTTATTCCATTCTTCTCCTCTCATTTGTACCCTTTCTGTTATCTGCTCCTCCCATCTTTGTCTGGCCTTCCTTGCAGTCTGTTTCCTACATACCTCATTTCTGACATTTTCTTAGGCATACTTTCTTTTTCAATCCTCATTACATGCCCATACCATCTAAATCTTGCTTCTCTACTATCTCATGTACTCCTCATAACCCCACTCTTTCCCAAATAACTTCATTCCTAATTTGGTTTCTCCTCCTGAATAATAAAAATCAAATAGTTAATTTTATTACATTTTTGATAGAAATAATTTTTAATAGTTTATTTCTTTTGAAAATGGTGTTTTGTATTTAATTATTTGCAGGGTGCAAAAAATACTACAAAACATAATGTTTGACACAAATTTGAAACTGCAAAATGTAATCTAGGTTTGAAACCTCTAGAATGTTATCTCTACTTGAAAGATCTATAGAGTGTTATCTCTACTTGAAACCCTTTAAACTGTACCTAGGTTTCACTCTCCTTGAATTTCGACTATATTTTAAAACACTAAAACTGTTATTGAGGTTTGAGACCCCTTGAAAGTTATATACATTTAAAATTCCTTGAATGCTATTGAGGTTAGAAACCCTTTAAAAGTTATCTATGTTTGAAACCCCTTAAATGTTTTTCAGGGTTAAAATCCCTTAATTAATATTTTGTAGGTTTGAAGATTCAAAATGTTATTCACCCTTTAAAGGTTATATTGGTTTGGAATTTCCTCTGGATTTGAAACCACTAGAACGTCTTGAAAAAAAAAAAGTTAGAATGATGGGTGAAGAATGTTGAAGACAGGAGAGGAAGAAAGGAACTCTGGATAAAATGTTTGGAGATGATTTTCAGCTAGGATAAGGAAAGGGATGAGAGTGAAACAGAGAAGCATAAATAAATAGCATAGGAGGAAAGCAATCTGACCTGGAAGGAGGTGGAGGACACATTAAAGAGGATGAAACCAGGAAACGCACCGGATGTGGACAAACTGATTGTGGAAATGATAAGAACTACATGTGAAGCAGGTATACAATGTTAATACAGGTAATTGAGAGTGATTTGGAAGCATAACAAGGTACCGGGAGAATGGAAAAGGGGAGTTATAATACCAGTTTTCAAGAAAGGCAGGAAGAGGTGTAAAAATTATAGGGGGATAAAGCTGATGTGCCACTGTACAAAAACATATGAGAAGATACTGGAAAAAAGAATAAGAAATAAAATGAAAACAAAGTGAAGAGAGGAACATCACAGATTCAGGGCACAGAGAGAGGTCTACAATAGACTTGATTTTTGCCAAACAACAGCAAATAGAAAGAAGGTACAAATTTGGGAAAGACTTGGTAGTGGTATTTAAGGATGTGGAGAAGGCATATGATATAGCATGGATAATAATAAAGTTTGGAAAGCGATGGAGGAAGCTGAAGTGGAAAGAGGAGTTGTAATTAGAGTGAAAAGTATGTATGAGGATAACATGAGTTGTGTTAAGATGGAGAATGATAGGAGAAGACGGAGTAGTTCCAAATAAAAAATGAAGTGAAGTAGGGGAGTGCCCTTTCACCATTACTATTTATAGTGCTAATGGAAAATGGCAGGAGAACTTGGGGAGGAAAGAATAAAAGCCAAAATGTTTGCTGATAACTTAGTGGAAAGGGGAGGGGGAAGGTAGAGGAAGTACAGGAAGAACTACAGGATTGGAGGTAGGAAGTGAAAGAGTTTGGAATGAAATTTAGTATGACAAAGTGTGAAGTGATGATAGTGACAAGGAAGAGGGTAAGGCCTAGTAAAGCTATAAGGTTGGTTGGAGTAGAGCTGATAAAAGTAAAGAATGTAAAATATCTTGGAAGCATGATTGAGACAAAAGGTAGAAGTAGAGAGGATCTAACGAGAAGAGGACAGGAAAGTTCTTATATTGCCGTGTAAGAGACCTGCTATGGAGAAGAGAAGTGTTGTACCGATCATACTTTATACCCATTGTCACACATGCAGCAGAAACATGAACATAAAATGTAAGAGAGACAAGGAAAGTGAAGGCCATGGGGATGAAGTTTGTGAGGAGCATGTTGGCTGTCACGAGGAGAAACAACATTAGGAATGAAGCTATCTGGGAAACTGACCCGGCTACTGGTTGGAAACAGTTGATGATGAGGATGATGGAAAAGTTTTGACACTCCTTCAATATATAATCCCCATCTAGTTAACACTAACAGACCGAAGCTGCACACTCATAAATGATTGACATTCAAGCTACTCTGTCCCCAATCTCCTCCCTCATTTCCACACCCCAAAATATAATAGAGTAGAATATATCTCTGTCCTTTTCTAAATCTTGTATGCTCTCTCGCTTGCTGAACCTAGCAAATAACTGTTGATAGACAGAGCACAATGAGTCACGGATTTCCCAACTTGTTTGTTTCTCCACAAGAGTTAAAATACCCAGCCCCCTCCCCTATACCCCACAGCGTGCCACAAAACAAAGAAGGCGCTCTACAAAAGAGATTAACAGTGATGAGTTAGCAGTATCTGCTGGAACACGAAGCATGCTTTGCTTCCCGCCAGAAACTTATGGGAAGTTGGAAATGAATATATTCACAACCTTTTCTCAAACATTCAAGATCCTATACACCCCTATATTTGTGTGATGCATATAAATACTCATTAAATTGCATTTTGACTAATTAAACATACTTTGGTGACGCAGTGGTGCATAAAAGTTTCACTCATATATTTGTAATAAATTAAAAAAAAATATTTTAAGATTGAAACAAACTTTAAATGCTTAATATATACCGGTAGCTAATGATTTAATGTACAGAGTACATATATAAGGAAACCCCCTTTTCATTATTAAGACCAAATAAATAGACAAGCCCAGTGAGAATAGGAACAAAGAAATTAAAAATAACCTAATAGGAAAAAATATGTGATAAATGTATAAGTTGTTGGTTAATATTTAAGAAGATATATTTAAGTAGGCTTAACTATTTAAAATTATCCTTAGTAATTTTCTAGTCGTTATCATAGTGATAATTATTAATTTATTTGTTATACACTTTGATAAAAGAGTAAACATCAGAAGGCAACATTGTAACTTATCTGTAAATTTAGGGATCTGTAAGCTCAGGTATTTGACTAGAGCTGAGATCAAGCGAGTTTCTTGAAAAGCTCCTGAGTATTGAGTCAATTTTGAGTTGAATGGATATATAATTTTAGACTTGCTGCCTAGTATTTAACATAGAGAGAAGTTGAAGCATTATTTATATTAATGATCTACCCTCAGGTAAGACTACTATATTTCAAGGTAAATTGAGACTACATATTACACTTTTACACTAAGGCTTATTTAAATCTCCAACAACCCGTTTGCTCAGTTGCTGACCTTAATACATCAATGGCCATATGCACACAACTCTTTTTTTTATGAGTCTTTCCCCACCTTTCTTCTCGGGGTTTTCACACACCTGAAAAAATGGAAAAAAATGGTGAACTTCACCAAAAAAACTTAATAAGTACTGGAATATTTGTGAATTTTAACATTTAAGTACACGCTTTGCATTGGATATAAAATGAACTGAAAAACTAAGCCAGGTGATTTAAACACATGTTTTATATTTCTCTTTCCTCCCCACCCCCATTTTTCCCCATGAAAAATTCACAGACATTTTCCACTATCGACCAAATTATTATATTCTAAACATGACATTACAATATATAATCACTTTTATGAAAATTGTAATTTCATCACTCTCTACTACCCTCCAAGCTGAGTCTTAAAAATCTGAAAAACCCAAGGAATTTCATATTAATTAAATAGTGGCAACAATGCCATTTCTTTACCCCAACTACACAATTCCCAAAAAAAACCTCCAGACAACTAGAGGGAAGAGTAAACAATGAGTTATTCATCACCAGACATAATACTAGTCAAGGAAATAGTGTTATACAATGAAATAAAAAATTGCTTAGGCCGCAAGCTTGAAATTAAAGTACATACAGATCTCTATGAAAATGTACAAGAATCAAATAAGCAATATATTTGAACATTAATTAACGAGTTGCCCTGAACATTGTATGCCAGACTCTTCTAAACCAATATCTATGTGTAATAAATTTGTAAATAACACTCCTAATTGTCTGCTTTGCAAAACAGTTGTCACAGGTAGGAAACTTTACTTTTTTACATCCATTACTGTTTCCAGCCTGTGACAGTTTTTTTATTCAACCCATATAGTTTACAATTCATATGCCTAATAATCTAACTTAAGACTAAAACTGTCAAAACATCCAGTCCCCAGTCGTTAATTCATCACTTTGAAAGGATAAACCCACATTTCACCAATAATAAATTTTTCAGCCATGCCTGGAATCGAACCGGTTCAACAACAACAATGTATGTTCAAATTATAGGAATTTTAGAATTATTGAAATATATCCCAGTTGTGGTTATGAGTCTGTTTATATTGAAAAAACAAAATCAACTTTAACAATAAATTAGTCCCATTCAACAAGAGAGCAGATTTAGTTATACAGTTGGCAAGTGGCCAACAGTAACTGTGTTAAAAAGAAAAAACTATGTAGAACATGGGTTCCTTATTTTGTCCTAAAATATACCTATTTACAGACATTGAAATATAAGTATTCACAAAAATCTATCAACCAATAGAAAGGTGATCTGTCTAAAATAATTTTGATCACACGGAAAGAAGAATTAAATTTAAAAACTGCCAAGAGGCAAAATGATCAAAATAAAGCTTAGAATACCAACCCATTTTCATAGTAGATGGTAAAGAATGACTATTGTTTCCTTGGATTGACTTTTAATAAAATTAAATAAAGAAGATAAAATTTCCAAAATTTATTAAATATAAATTCATACTAATTATTCGTAATAATGGATCACTGCCAACATTTTACAGGTTATGTTAGTTCTCAGAACTAACCCACTAAATTACCAATAACAAATTATAATTTACTTATGTGACTAGTGAGAGAAACTATTGCTTTTTTTGCACAGCTCGTTATTTATTTATCAATATGTAATTGTTATGAAATCAGTTATAGACATAACTAAAGTAAATTTCAAAATGGAATTTAAATAAATAATTATTTTCATTCAAAACATATTAATAAGCTACAGCGATACTGTTTTATGTTGCTGAGCATTTTTACTTCCCTGTTTTGTAATATTGTGCTTAAAAAATTGTTTGGAATAAATGTGTTATCTTTTTATTTGTTGTTTTTTTAAATTACAGATAGATTTAGATATGAAGGACCTTTTTTGACCGTTACAAGAGTTAGTAAAAAAATTCATACTTTTTTAGCATCATGTTTTACCACCTGTTCAGGTTATACACTTATCTAATAATCCTGTTAATGGTTTTAGGGATGAGAAATGTTCTATTTGTATGAAGTGTACCCACATTTGTGTGTAGAGAGAGTGTAAAACCATTTTGGAAAAATCTCTCTCAGTACACCCGACTTTGATATAAACCTCAATCTTTTAATCATTGGCAGTCTAGTTAATGTAATTAATTGTTAAGTAGTTAAGTAATATGATATAAAATTGTTACTTTTGTTAGATAATATCAATACCTATAGTATAGTAGTAATAATAAATAAAAATATTATCAATGTTGAAAAAAAGTTATTATTAAAAAAAAGTTCCTTCCTACCAGAATGCTAAATCTGTCTTTGTACACTTTGTTAACCCTGATGTAGAAATCTCACCTTGCCTCGGCACTATAAGATGTTTATTTCAGATTTTTAAAAATGTAAAGAGAAAGAAAAAAAGGGAAAGGGGAGTGTAAGGGCGGGATTAATCTTGTTTGAGTATTGAAGTGAAATCCCAGTTCATCTTGTCCCCTAAGAATTCAACGGGTGTCTGGAGGAGGGAAAGGGAGGAATTGACAAATTTTGAGTTCTAGGGTTTTTTCTCTGGAATTGAAAAGGAGAGGGGAACTAGGATCTGAGGGTGTTTCAGATGTATTGGGAAATGCCTGGGGTTGTGTGTCCTGCAGGAGAATCCTTTCGATCCAATAGTCAGGGATTGGACAATGGGAACTGATCAGCGGGGGAGGAAATAATGAATTTGAGTCTTGACATGTAGTTAATGATATTGGGCTGATGGTCGCTTGGTCCCTCCTCGTGTTCCTCGTTTTATGGAATTTGGCATCCCTAGTGTAACCTTGTTACAACAATATTAAACAATTGGGGTTACATCACTCACCCTTCTAGCCACTGTTGACTCTTCTCTCCAAGACCACGGCCCGTGACAACTACACTCAACACACTCCAATATTTGTCTGAGCCAAGGCACGTAGTTCGTTCCTTGACACTGTAAACAAGACGTGCACAGGGAAAAAGAATAGTAAAAAATGTGGTTGTTCCTGGCGCTCTACCGGCTGTGTTTGGTAGCTTTAATCTGGATCTTTCTGGATGTCTAGATAGATGTGGAGCGTGCCAGTTTTTCTTCTGTAGACTCCTCCACCCTGCCTTCTCTCCTTTTTTCCACTCTTTGAGAACATGTGATCTAATTTCGATGACTATATAAGAGTAGGATTATTTAGAGTAGTTACTCGTTACATTTCTGGCTTCATAAGGTGAGCTGTTATAGTTAGATAATGTCTACAGTTTCTAAATTCTATTTCGGCATTAATTATCTCATCTTTTCAAAATTAATTTCTTTGGGAATCTTTAAAAATGTTGAACTTATTATTTTTGGCCATAGGTGTTGTGTTAAAATTAAGATCTTTGGACGGTTAGAATAAAACTGTTTTTCAATGTCGTAATTATGTGTTCCATGAGGGATTTTTGGTCCCTAAGTTTACAAGTAATATTCTACTTATCTGCCTCACGAATTATTATTTAAACTTTTTGGTACTGCACCAATTTGTATTTTAGTACCATATTAAGGTGAATTTATAATGGGGCTACAAGGGAATTATTTTAACCAGAGAGATAAAATAATTAGAATAACAATAATAGATTTATTGTAACAGAAAAATGAAATATATGTTTGATTACAATAGATATACAAGAACATAAGTTAGAAGTTCCAAATTAATACTGTTTTGTTGCGACACGGGCAAGATCAAATGCAGTAGGCTTGAAGAGCAATGTTCAATAACAAAACAGCTGGACTGGCGCCAGGCTACAGTCAGGTGATTCTAAAAGAAAAACTGTGAGGTAATTACAAACAAAAGTTAACTGGAAATCATATACATATAGTATTATTAACACATTTATAATTTAAGCTAGCTTGCTTGATTGGCACTTAAGAAAAATCCTTAGACATTTTATAATGAATAGCAATAGAAAGGTTTGTTTATTACATTGGTAGATGGCTAACATACAGGTGTCAAAACAAAATAATACTATGGCCGGTCCTTTCCCTATTGGTACTGCCAGAGCATTCAATAGTACATGCATTTAGTGACCCACTCCCTGGGGTACAACACTAATTTAATTCATACAATACTAATACTTAGTCAATAGGTGCCAAAAACGGGCAAAGAGAGGAAAAAAGGCATCTGCGCGGACCCCATATGGAAACAATCAGAGTTCTGCGCTTTACCCAGTCAAGCTAATACCACACACGAAGTGTGGCAACAAGAATGATTCAACACATTGAACACATTAACCCAACTAGGTCCTAGAAAAAGGATAGACAACCTGGTTGTAGCCATAATAACAAGTGTGTAGTCTTAAGGACTCAAAAGGAAACTATAGTGCTTGTGGAGAATAGCAACCATTTGGACTAAGTCCTTATTACATCTGAAGCTCAAGGCTCCTATATTGAAGCTATATCATATGGATATAGGAATAACACGGCCTCTTGGACCAATATAACAAGTCTGAAAGACTTATGCAACATTAGAGTTACTGTGACTACACCGACAGAGTCGGAAGAACACAAAACCAAAATCTAGTCACTTTGACTGAAACAAGAAATCGAAATAAACATAATAGTCCCCTCGACTGTACTAAGTCTGAAGGACACAATTCTGATAAACAAAAAGTCAGAAGGACTTAATAAACAATTTCTAGTCTTTAAACTAGACCCATAAGTCAGATGGACTTATTAACGTCGCCTCTATACTCAGGAAATCAGAGAGGATTCTCCTCAGCGGCGCGGCGGTGAAAACCTCGCTCAATACTCCATGGCCACCAGTTCCTTCGTAGAGTAAGGTAGCAGAGGTTCCTTCTTCGGCGATGCGGAGTGATAAAATACCAGGACATGAATCCGAGAGTCACTTATTTTATACCCTTTTTCTGACTAGAACGGAACAAAAA
>CABFOW010001072.1:11859-29021 GCA_902141385.1 Timema californicum
AAAAAAAAGAAATAGAAAAAGCGTAAAAACACAGGTGGTGATAGGAGAGACTGGGGCTTGAGGGGTGAGGTAAAGGGGAGGTTCGAAGACACGCCGCCACAACAATGGCGCTCGAGGGTCGTGGGAGAGCCTAACTTAGTTGAGTTCTTTTTCATGACAGGAGACGTAGCGAGCGGGTGTGTTTGGAAGCACCCTGTCGCCATACTTGTTGAATATTTTGCTAGAAGGCATGTTGGCGGTATTTGATCCCATCCAGTCATGATAAGTAAGTCTTGAAGAATATTATTCCTGAATGTATCAGCTTTAATTATCTTCTTTGGATTCCACTATTATAAGTTTAGTATTTTTATGCAGATTTGTAATTATTAAACTCCTTTGTAGTATTTTCTATTGGAAGCACGTCGATCATACCCGAATTCCCCCAGTCGCTAAAAGTAGGTTTTGAAGGATATTATAATTTCATATTTTTACGTAGCCTAATTGTGTAGGTGTCAACTTTACATAATTGACATGCTACAGTACTGATGGTCTCTGTCGCTTGCTAATAAATGGCGTCGTTTACTAAATTCTTATTTATGTGTAATGTAGAGTTTTATTGTCTTGTTATTCTTGAGTAATTATTTAAAATGGTTGGCTTTATTTAAAGATTATCTACTGTTAAGTTTGAGAAAAGGCCATGGGGCGGCAAAATATTTTTATGGTCTTCACATTTATTAATGTTTTTCTATTTCACTGTTGCGTTAAGTTAGGATTGAGACCGCCTGAGAGTGCAATTTTTATTTATCAGTTTTGTCAGCCGCCTTCAGATGGAAAGAAGGACCGTTTTTCAGTTAAATATTGGTCTTTGGAAACTTAATTCATAGATAGTTTAACTTACGGCCACTAGGCCCTATCGTTGCTAAACATCATGTATTCCAAGTTAAATTGTGTGTCTACCACGTGATGGCGAGGTTTATATATATATATATATTTTTTCTTTCTAAATGGTTTTACGCTCCTCTTCCACATAAATGCAGCCATATTACCTCTTAAATACTTCCTTCCTCATCTAGATCCTTTTAAACCAATTATCATATATTTGTGTAATCTGAACAAGTAGTAAGATATAATGATAAAACAATAATAAAATCAAGCTATTTATACAACTTTATGCACAAAAATTACTTAGAAAATATTTTATTGCAAAAGTGTTTGGAATATTTTGTTTTATTCTGATAAATCAAGCTATAACACATTACAATTTGTAACATGCTAATCGTCCGCTAGCACTTACACTCAAAATACCTTATACATGATTATCACTATAAATCCAAGAACTAATATGTGGCAGATATAACCTCGGTGAAATCATGTTGCTGTAAACTCCCAAACTTGAGGAAAGTGCCCCAGCTGACTGTTCAAACACTTCCTGGGGGAAGTTCAACACAAGGATATCTTGCCCGCTTGCTAGACTTGATTATGACGGGTTGCTTCCCTGTGTTGTCCTCGGTGGCCGTCTCCTAGCGCTAGTGGGGTTTCTGCACGATTCTAGAAACTCCCCCCCATTTCCTAATACGTCAGTGCATCTTGTATAAAACTTCCATCCCTCGCTTCACATTTTGTATTTTATTGTAACGATTTGTCGGAGGACATCCTAGAAGTTAAACGAGGACCAGTGGACTAAACCAGCGGTGATCAAGATGTTTGAGGCGTCGGTCTCTCCTCACCGCAGACGAAGTAAGGTCTGGGACTATGAGTACTTAATATAGTAATCTTTGATAGGGTCTTTGTGATCTGTTTTACTATGTCCATAAGACATAGTTGTGAATGTCAGAGTTTCTGACTTGTTCTTCTATGTCACAAACCATAGATTTGAATATCAGGGCTTATGCTGTTTTTCCATGTCCATAAGATGTGGTTTTGAAAGTAAGAGTTTATGATTTGTTTTTCTATGTCCATAAGACATAGTCTTAAATACTTGGGCAATAACCAGACACCTTATACTGTATGGCCAGGTTCAGGCTAAGCTAAATCTTTAGATCGAAAAATTATGGAAATCAGGTTATCTATAGCTTTGTCCCATGACCTAGTAGGGTCTTTGACTGATACCAGTCTCTAATCTTTATATTGTTGTACCTTTGTACGGTGCTCAACTCGTGGGTATGCAACTTGTACAGAGTAGTGGCCTCCGTGGTATTGTTTATTTTGTCCGCCCCCTTTAGACGGCGGTTGAATTAGTTAATGTTTAACTGTTTGCTGTTGTTATAGTCTGTGTCCAGAATTGTGTTGATATTTAAATATACTATTGAATGACCAGGCACTACTAATGAGGAATAGACCAGCCATAGTATCTTTACAGCCTAGATTCCTGGTAGCTCATCATTAGCTATTTGTAAAATCATTGTTCCTCTTCTAGGAACTTAACCTTTGTATCTCATAATTCAACATGGAGTTAACTCATGCTAACTAGCTCATTTAACTACCAACATTGTAACTCTTTAAATTAGGACTTTCTAGAATTAAGTATTGGTAACTATAATTCTTTAAGATGCTTATTAGGTTAAAGTCTAGTAGCCACAAGGCTGGAGTGATGTTATGTATTGTTACTTAATCTTAAATCAATAATTGCTTTTAAATTGCTGTTGTGTTGAAGAAGATACACTTTTGTAGTATAATGTGTGTTGGTTCTATTTTAACGAGTTACACCCTTTCCAATATAAACACAATCATACTTATTTAGGTTGTAGGTTAAACCTAGGCATTTCACACCTAAAGCTCCCAATTGGGGCAACACTGTCTAAGGTAACAGATATAATTCCCTTCAATAAACAATGAAACATTTTGTTTGTGATCTCCTCAAACTTTTTGTATTAATTTCAACTTGTTTAAATTTAAATAAACTGATTTGTTAAACTCTTATATCTATCTTATATTTGATCCTTCCCATTCCTCTTTGCATATAATACCATTGTTAATAGACTCGTCATTTCTTCTATTATATAGGAGAAGCGGCGATACAAGTTCAATTTGCTAAGAGTTTTTCCCATATGAATATGTAATATATACAACAGCTCAGAGACCCTCTTCAGTGGTCGCATGGTCTAAGGAGCTATTTATGCAATAAACTAGACTGCCAAAGATAGGAAGATCAGGTTTCGATCCTGGTTGGGTGTACCGAGTGGTTTTCCACACAAATCTGGGTACATTTCCTATAAATATAACCTTCCTAATTCCTAACAAATTAGTGTAGTTAGTACATAATGAATATAGCATACTGAACAGGTAGTAAGATGTGATAAAAAAAAGAGTGGCATGAATTGACCATAAATGGAGTATTTTAGCTATACATATTTTTATTGGCAAAGTTAACAAATATCATTTTTGATACAAACCTTTGGTAAAATAGTTTTTTTTATGTCACATCATGGGTTACTCCAAATAAATAACTACATAAAGGACAATAATTTCAATATTTTATTTATTATTTACAAAATAATGTCTGAATTTTATTATAGTCAAACATATAGAAAGTTTACTGAAATGATGTTATTCAAAGGTATCAGTGGAACCAAAGAAAAACTAGGAATTCAATTTATAAATCAATCGCGAAAATCAAACAGTGGCTGTATCCAAATAGTCCAAGTAAAATTGGGAGATTTTTAGACTTGATGCAAACTTGATGACTTTACACTTACCATGCACTTCAGATCGAAGACTGCATCAGACTATTCAAATGGCAAATTGCCTTTCTACATCTGCAGTGCTGCTTCATACCAATGATCTTAGAAACTATTTTAAATGCCATTTATCAGCTCAAATAAAACAGTTGCCAGAACAACAGCATATTGAGGACAACTTGCTGGCGACCTTGGACTCAAGGGCGTGTGTGGTTGCACCGACACACTTTGTGATTTATTCGAACGGATCTATACTTGATCACACTATTGTCAATGCAACTATCAAGGGTCAACATCGCATGAAGTAGACTATTTGGATACAGTCAATATTAGCCTAACCCATGAAACTAACTATACCTTATCTACACCTTGAAGAATCACGTGGAGAAATAAAACAATATCAACTAAAGTGCATTAATGAGAAATGCAAGATCCATCCATTTACATTTAAACTACAGAAATAGACCTAGTAAATTTATAAATAGTCAGAAAATAATCTTCAAACAGGACCTTACTTGTGGTTAACATGGATCTGATTAGATTCAATTACGAAACCCTTCCCTCACTTCTGACAAGACATCCTGTGAATGTGGGGAATGCCAGGCCTCCATCGTAGTTCGGATTCCACGTTAAACTGTAGGTCCTCCATTTCGTCTCACAATCACCCTACCATTACATATTAGCGTAAGTGCGTATAACTCGAACGAGTAGTAAGACGCGGTGCTAATAATAATAATAATAATAATAATAATAATAATAAATAATAATAATAATAATAATAATAATAATAATGATTAGACTCAAATATATTTATTATTTGAATTGAATATGTGTTTGCCAGCTATTCATTTACTAAATAGTTATTACTCGAAGTGTAATATTATGCAAAATATCCAAAGTTGTGTTCAGAAATAAGTTTATTAAAATTAAACCACACCTGCTGCATTATAATGGTGATGGGTGGATCACAAAAAAATAGGGTTACCAGAGCATGATGATGAAAACATCTAAGGCATTGTTTCTCTTACTATCAATAGCCATCCACTATATCGGTGTTCAAAATATATGTGGGCCACTAAGTAACCATTTGATGCACATGCAGACCAACCACCTTAATATTCTACCTGCCTTTCCCCTTGCAGAAGTCAGAAATTATTTTTATTCAACTTTGTTTCTTATGCACATTTAAAATGTAATACTTCTAGCTAACATAATCAAAAGTTATTTCCATATAAATAAAACTAAACCAATTTTTTTAATCCTCTTTTAAAATTGTCCATCTAAGATCTTGTTGAACCATCATCATTTTACTAAAAGGTGTAAAAAAAGATTGTAAAAAGATCCAGAACGTGTCATTTTCGGCTCTATAAGGAATTATATAAAAAGGAAAATAGTCACAAGTTAAACAGGAAGCCTACTTATACAATTATTTACTATTTTAGCATGCTTCATAAATTCAACTAAAACTCTTGATGGGTTATAGCCATAATTAAGAATATGTTTTGATTTAGTGACAAACATCACATAAAAACCCTAAGCTTAACGTTTTAATACATGTATAGCCATATGTTAATAAAATATAAACTTGTATTTTCAAGGATAAAACTTTTTATATTACTTTTAGTTAAAAAGTTTGAACAGAAAATAGCATGAAACACAATGACTAGGACATCTTTACAATCCTGCCAATAGACAAATAGGTAACGTTTATCTTTTAATGAGAAGAGAATGTGAGAACCCCAAACCTTCACCTTAGTTTAAATATATCTTTAGAAGGAAAAAGAAAATGGTAAATATATCTATATGACACATAAGTATTAAGTAGGAACAAATAGATAAAATAAATGTGCTAGTTGTTAGAAACCTGAAGCATGACATATTTGTTTGAATAACTAAATAATACTTATCACCACATCTTACAACTGGTTCGGGTTATACGCTTAAGTACTAATTACGCTAATAGGTTAGGAAATAGGAAGGCTGAATATAGAGGAAGTGAACCTGCATTTGTGTGGAGGGAGAGTGGAAAACCATTTGCCCCCCACCCCCAGTTTTCCCGACCAAGATTCAAACCTCAATCTCCCCATTCTCGGCAGTCTAGCTCAACACAAAACTAGAGCGTTAGCTAACTATGCCACCGAGGCGGGTGAATAACTAAACTTGCTATGGAAATAAGATGGACATACTCTTTATGTGTTGCTTGGTTAACTCTTTGGAAGCTCATTTTGACCAAGAGTACACCAAATTAGGCTGATTACCACTAACTTTTGAGTTAAAATTATTTGCACTTGTATTATCATAAGATCAGGACTGTTACACTCCAATAGTGGTATAAATCTTTACAACTTATCACAAATTAAATAAACAAGTTTGAGTAGGTTTTTAAGTTAAAATAATAACAATTTTACCAAACCGTTTAATTTCATAAAACAATCTTTAACAATGAGATTCCAAAACATTTCTACCCAACCATGTGAAAAAATAGACTAACATTTTAAAAACAACATGATGTGCCTCTGAAATATATGCATGCATTATTAAACCAATGCAAATAATAATATGAATAGTTACATACATATTTTACCTTTCATTCATACATATACATTTATATATAAAAAAACTATTTGATGTATTAGAAGGAATAAGGTTTGGAAGATAATGTGGAGATGGATGGGGTGAGACAAAACAGTGATAAGAAATTGAGAAAAGTGTTTTGTAATGAAAATCTCTAATTTTACAAACTTGACACCATCTAAAATTAACAAAATGAAATTTGAGGAAAAATGTGTAGTGTATTAGATACAAATTATAGTTAAATAGTGTTTAAGAAATACTAAAATAATATTTATGTTAATAGATCTATTGGAGGGCAGATTTGTATGAATGAGGGGAAAAAAAGCCAAAATATTCTGTATGGACATTTTTAAGATAAATTTAACTAAATATGAAACCAAATATAAAACAAATTTTCAAATGTAATATTCGAAGAATTGCTATATTTTAACACAAAATGAAATGCTTATTTATATTCAGTAAAATGTAAACATTGAAAAGTAAAATTTCTAACAAAAGACACATTTTTATGGGTCAAAATATAGTGTGGTGAAACAATATCATTTTCATACACAGTTCAATAAATATTTACTAGTGGCGGTCAGTACATATAGGCATTGAAAGCACTGCTTGCCTATTGTCAGTAAAATAATTCTTATTCTATTAAATATATAAAAATAACCTAAATGTTTTTAAAATCCCAAACATAATATATTATTTTGGCAGCATCTTTATATGTTTTATTTTTCAAGTTGTCTGTCAGGCTATCCTCTCCACGAAGCCCACACTATCTTGTAAGCTTACTAAAAGCAACCTCAACCGTGCCTCTATGACCTTCAAATGGCTTGAGGGTTGAAAGGGAGGGAAAGAGGCTAAGGCGCATGTGCGTCTTGTGGGTCCCCTATAAGATCAGTAGAGGTTGAAAAAAAGAAAAGTTTAAACTGCCTCTTGCTTCCGTGGAATTAAAGTATAACTATAAATATCCACCTAGTGCCCATTAACAATGTTGGCGCATGTGCAGTGTCAGTTATATGTTAGATGTGTTTACTGGTGGGTTTCATATTGGTTATAATTAGTTTTATTATGTACTTATCATATTTATTTTAATTTAATATACATTTATATTTTCAATATGTGTGTGGGTAACGAGTAATGTGTATTTAATAATTATTATTGAAATTCTTTTCAAGTTTTCAAGACTTTGCTTTTAAAAGTGAGACTGTTAAAACTAGTAGACCAACACCTGATCTTCCACAACTTACTTTTAGTAATTTTTGTAGTATGTCTTAATACATAGATTTAAGTTAATTTATAATTTTTTGCTCGACTCCCAAAATGGTTATCTTAAAATTAGTTCATGATTTATAGTTTATTTTGACTTAAATTATGCTCCCAAAAATGTCCAGCTCGCAAGCCCACCAAATGCCACATATTTACAATACAAATTAAACTTAACCAAAATATATGTTTTGTGCAAAATTTAAACAGCAAAATCCAGTCTTGATATCTCGCTCCTAGGTTGCATAGAATAATACAGTACCAATATACTCTTGGTCAAACTAATAATGTTTTGCCAAAAATGTAATATTTCCACAAATATGTCTTGAATATCAGAACACAATGAGTCATTTTAGTAAGATATGAGCAGGGAAAAGGATAGTTATATATCCAATATGACAGTTTGCCCCAAAATTTTGCTAGTCGCCTTCCCTTTTCGACTCATGGTCTGAGAAATACTGCAATATTTAAAAAATATATATAAAGTCCTTGCTAACAAAATGCAAGCATGATAAATATTTTAAATGCCTGACAAAATAATAACTTTCAAATATAACATTTCAAATTCAGGCTCTCTAAACAGAGTAGTGTATACCACTAGTTCTCAAAATTAATTGGCTTATGACCAACTTAAATTCTCACACACATATATATATCCACCTGGGTTTAGTAGGTTTTTATCTTCTACAAACATCACAAATACATGATTCAGTTTAATAGTACACAAACTTTTGTGTTTATATTTCCTCATACGAAGTGTTGACATTAATTTACTATTAAAAAATAATAAATGTATTACATATAAAATAGTTATTTTGTAATTTATCAGTATTCATTTAGGTAAACAAAGTGTTAAGACAGTATTATCGAGATGAATTATGTATTTTTGATTCAAAAATTGTTTCTAGGTTTGATTTTAAATACCAAATATGAAAATAATCATTACGAGTTGTGGTTGTGAAAGCCATAATAATTTCATTGGTTGGTTGTGAAAGATCTGAATACTCGAGCTTGACTTGTAGTTCAAAGTGTAGCCAACCTCCTTCAGGTAGAGATAAACTAAACTAAACTAAACTAAACTCACCAAAATTATCGAACAAATTAAATAAAGTTTTCGCCTACAATTTTCAGACCCACAGATGAGGAAAGGCTCCTTGTTTATAAGCTATGAGTGTACTAGGGCATGTTCCCATGAAAGAGATTCGCCATTTTATCAAAATCACTTTGTCAGAGTAGATACATTAAAAAGAAGATTGTTACCACAGAGTTGGTGCAATGGCCTCCTGATGTTGTTTCAACTTGATTCCCAGCCAGGTGCAATGGGGATTATGTTAGCTAGTGTTATTTTCCCAACCTTCTCTAATTGGATGCTGATGTATTTCCTATTCACACACTTCAAACTTACCTATTTAGATTATCATGAATAACACTTTGTTTAAATAGACCTACCATCTTAAACAAAAATAAAATATAATTGCAATCTAAGTGTAAGATTTCCAACTAAATACAGAATATATTGGCTGTAGCTATGATAGCATTTAATAAGTTATAATAAACTTCTGAAAATATAAATTGAGTATCGGATTAATGAAAGCTAATTAGCAAATGAAATGTCAAAGTCAAAATAAGGCAGTTTATTTAGACAGCTAAGCTCTTTAATACCTTGTTACAACCCTTCTATGACTAAACTAACCCCAGTAGAAAGTCTTAGTTAAGCTATTATTATATTCTTACACCCACCCCTATGATACACTGCACCCACATAACCAACACCCATAATGAGCCTCAGCTAAACTCTTTAACAGCTTCTTACACTTACACCGGCTGGCCTTGCATTCTCCTATAGCCAGCAACATTAGAAATCCTTATTAAAGATATTTGCTGTTATTTTATTTTTATACAATACTACTAGAGGACATACAGCCTTGACTTAGAATAAACTATTATCTTTATATAAGTTTTACATGAACAATAGGAACAAACGTGACATAGGTAGTTCATAATACATTTTTGATTGATAAAATAAAATTACACTTTGATTTTTAACCTCTATACTTATCACAATAGGAAAGGGCTATGATAAATAATAATATATTAAAATTGGTCATTTTACTAGCTCAAAATGGTTATTTCTTAATATAATATTATGTGTATTGTTATTTTTTCGATCACTTGAGTTATTAGAGTCTTCAAATTATTGAACTATAAACTACTCTTATCTTATACAGCAGTTTATAAAATTTATCATTTTGGATAACTCAGGTGATAGAGCATTGGTGAACAAAGCTGAAGGTTGAAATATGATTCAAAATGTATTGTACTAGACCTGGTTGCTAAGGTTTAATTTCAAGTCATCAAAGAGGTTTTAAAAATAAATTCATAAGACTCCATGAAAACTCTTCAAGTTGGCAGCTTAGAAACTCTTACCCATAGCAAGATCCCAGGGACAGTTGACATATATAAATGTACAGTATGCATAATGTATTTAAATGATAACAACACATGGCAACATTTGTGGGATACAGAAAATGATACTGGTAATGGATCTCTTTTAACAAATTATAATTATTACATCGGTGGTTTTCTTTTACTTTGAAATAATTTCTGTAAAGAAAAATACATAGAATACTGAAAGTAAGCTTTTTAGACTAGCAATGCAAAAAACATACACTCCTAAGGGAAATGTATGATTATATAAAGTGATTAAATACCTATGTATGACATTATTATTCAAAATATATCAGAGACCTGATGTGGAAAACCAGATCAGTTATATTTTAACTATAATATAGTGTGTTGATTTTTCTATGTTAGACAACTTTTTTCATTTCATCTTAGGTAACAGGGACCCACTTTGCCTACAACATTACAAAGAGTACTGTATTATATCAAGGCAAAGCAAACTATTTATGGTAAAATAATAACAAAACCAACAGACAAAAATAATTAAACCATTTAAAAATAAATTAGCATCATTTCTTATGTTATCTTTATGATTTCTAAAAGTTTACAATGATTTAATAGATGTTAACTAATACTTGTGTTACCCTCCAAACATAGACAATTTTCTTTTACCCAATAAAGCCAAAGTATTAACTAATGTGACTTAAGTCATTACAAAACATTAAGGTAGTGTATACAGCAATTTCTTTTTCTTATCAAAACTACAGTAAAAGGCACACATATAGTAATTGTTAAGATGAACAACACACACACATATATACACACAAACAAAGTTTATGTAGACATAAAAATTTACATAAACTATACAGAATTATAATAAACACAACTTTTAAGAAATATAAAAATTTTATCAGTGGCATGTGGTCAATTCTGGACAAAGAGAAGCAATAAGGTTACAATAAAGGGGGTCTGATGGACACTAGTATAATTAGCTCACACTGGTCTTTTCTTTTTTTGTAGTTAAAAGTATGCTGGGGAAGAAAGGAAGGGAGGTGGCCCAAACTATGCATGGAATAAAACAAAATAATTGGGAGAAATATTATCACAATCATTAAATTATACACATATATTATATTTAAATAATAATTGTAGTTCTAACTCAAATAAAAAGAATAATGATAATGGTCAATTCAGATTGCTGAAATTTTCTCTTGGGTTGTGGCCTGCAAATGAATATGACCTTTGGCCTGCTTTATAGTTTTGAGTTCGGATTTATTCTATACCCCATCATCATTAGTGAAGAGTAAGGTCACTATATAATTTTCCCCCAACCCAACATACCAATATTTACTATACAATTTCATAAAATTAATTATTGAAACGTCAAAGTTTTTTTATAGGCTGCTTGAAGATGGAGTGGGTCTGCCCGTTTCAATTATTTTATTTTTCTCATCAAAAAATCAGAACGAAAACCTACGCTTCAAAATATGATTTATGAATACACATCTGCTTCCACTGCTGCACTTGTTGACACACTTGTCATTCTACTACTGTACGCAAAGAAACAAACCACTTCCCTTGGAGGATCAAACAAGTGTCAATATTCTGTAAAAAAAGTTTGTAATAGAGTGCCCATAATTATATCTAGAAACAATAAATATCGGTCAAAACAAACTAAAAATAAGATTTTAACAGTATTATGTGTATGATTATACACCAATCACGATAGTAAACTCATGTGCTAGTACTCGCCTATGGATACAGTGCTTCCCTTTCCCTAATGAGGTCAGGACAGACCCGGAAACAATCGATTGGCGGAATAAAGAGCGAGCGAGAAGAGCTGCCACCTACACTCGGTATACTTGTTGGAAAGGTTTCTATTATGATAATAGTTTGTTTTAACTTCATTTTCCTTTTATTTTCTTTTTTCCCTCTTTAATTTAGGGGAAGAGTTGCTTCCCTTGCTTCCAATGAATAAATGCCACTGATATGTATATATATCAATAATGTGTGAGAGTGTGTTGAATTTTTTTTTAGATTGATAAGATATGGCTATTGATTTATTTTATTTTCTACACAGGTTTGATTCTCATGTCCAGGAACTAATTTAATGAAATGTTAAATGGAACATAAAAAATCGCCACAGTTATTGCTCCAACCAGTTATTCACCGCTCAGTTGATTGAGGGTACATTGTACACAAATGCAAAGGGAGTAGTAGACCCACTACACACATGCAAAATTACACACATATTCAATCTCTAATCAATATTTTGATGAAGATTACATATTTTACTTCGCTTATGCTTTACCCAAAAATCACATTATATACAAGGAAGTTTTGTGGGCATTAATAACTTTAAAAAAATTATACAATCCTAGCTATAAAAAAATACATGTGCTATGAGAACAACTTTGTATTAATTTTAATTTTGATACCTCAATGTGTTTTCAAAGATGAAAACAAAATAAAGAAGAGTATAACTTATTTAATTTTCTAGATAATTGAGTTTTAAGTTGTAAACTGAATAGTAATATTGAAATAAGAAGAAATGTATTTGCTTCTTTAAGATAGAACTTGTCACTTTCAGTGTACACAGTTTTTTAAAACAATAAAGTTAAGAATTAACTAGTGGTGGACTACAAGACTAGTATTTTCTGCTTCAACTCTGAGGCAGTGCCTAAATTATTTAATTATGATATCATTACAAATCAAGAGCCTAAAATATGACACCATTTCCCATTATTTAAATCAAATTCAATGAAATCACATTTGTATCTTCTACATAAGCCCTTCTCACAGAGAATAAATTATATTTTGGTAACTTTAGTTTAATAGTACTCATAGGCTATGACTAAAATGAATATGAAAGAATGTGACATGTTACAGTTGCCACCTACACCCTAATTGTAGAGGTGTTAGCTGGCCTATACATCTGGGGGAAATATTAAGTGTACCACTGAAATCAGTTATACACCTTGTATCAGTAGCTCAGATGACTGCTAGAAATCAGTGTTTAAACCCATGATGTAAGTTTCACAAACAAGCATATAAGCTCAGCAACTATACATTCTAGTTAACATTACTTTATAAAGATGATATATGGTAATGTATCTAGGGTTTCAATATAAATGTTGGAAAATCTGTAAAAAAGTGTGTACAAATGATGATAAGCTCCTTATTTAATTATAGTGAATGATACTCCAAGTGTAGTATGCATATAGAGTAATGTTAATATAATATTTGGCCAAGTCAGTCTTCTGTGTGAAAATACTTTTTAGGGTATTTGCAATCTATATATGAATATGCTCTTCTAGTTCTTACCAAAATGAAAATAAAAAAGGGCTAGCTTAAATTTATTTTTTCCTCAGTAGTTTAACAGTAAACAAACCTTTCCAGGCAAATGTGAATTATTCTCAACCCAAGAGTCACCTTCAATAGAGCTTGTTCCTATCAATAAAGAGCCAACTACCCTTTCCTCTAAATGTAACTACGTATGTTAGAGCCCGGAGTCGCTGGCTACCTTCACATAACTCATCCATAATCACCGACTTCCCAACAAGGTGTCAACTACACATTCCCATTGGTCAACTTTAAATTTGCTTGCATGTCTAAAAAAATAACAAGCAGCTCAAAAGAAGGAAAATTATACTAGGCCCTATCCCATACTTCCCCACCTTCTCCATTCCCTTCCAAGAAACCTTCCCCCCTTATCCCTCCTTAGCACACCCTGGATAAAACCCAATCAAGTGAAGGAAAAGCAAGCACTTTCGAACCTATCAAAAAGTCCTGCAAGTCTCTTGTTTCTCACATTAACTTTGATCAAAGGGTGATTTTTTGGACAGCTTCATATAGTATTTGAGGTGCAATTGTAGACACTTTTTATTCACCATATTATAATAAGGAAATTTTTTTTCACTAATAAACACAACCAGAATTGGTTGATTACAAAGGTAGCAATATTGAGATTGTTTGTAAATTTTGTATGATCAAAATCACCTAGATCACAGAAGAATGTAAATATTTAAAGGAATATAATTGTTTCAACCTGGCACCAAACATCTTTTAGTATTCAATAGTTAACATGTTTATCATAATATACTATCCCAACATAAGAAAACCTAACTTTCCAAAAACGGGTTTTTCCTAAAATATTTTGCACAACATAAACATATTAACAAACATCCTGTTTTAAGTTCTCATTTTCAACAATATTTCAATAAATGTTCAAATACAACTTAATCAAACGTTTAATTCATTTACATATGGAAGATTAGGTTTAGTTAGGCTAGGATAGTTTTCACTATAAACAAATAATCTATTGTTTATTAAAATATTCATAACAGTATTTAAACATATTAAGATTATAAAGAAACATGTTTTTCCAGGAATGCAATTTGGACAAATTAGTGGCAAGGGTATTTCTTTAAGACAATGGTAGTGTGTGTTTAGTTCTCAGCTAGACTTGCTACAATCATCTTCCCAGTAGCGGATCGCCGCACAGGAACAAGAAACACGCGCTTGGGCCCTCAAAAACACAATTTTTTACTCTCCTTTTTTAATGTTTTGTTAAATGATACAAAATATAACATAATAAGAATATTGTTGTGCCAAGGTGAACTGAACAAAGAGTTTAAAAACTGTTTGAAAACATACAAATTTCATATTCATATGGTGTTGTGAATGAGAAGAGTTCTTTCAAAACTATTATGATGTGGTTTTGACTTCAATATTGTTTTANTAGGGGAAACTCCCCCCCCCCAGGCCCCCCAACTCCATCAGCACCAGGCCCTCCTAGTCTTGAATAACCCAGTGCGCTCTCCTATGAAGCCACAATCAACGTGAAGCTACATAAATTCTGAACAGCAATTGCTTGAAAATAAATCGCTCTGTACAAAGTAAGGGTGGAAAATATGCAGCGCATTAGCAAAAACAAAAGTTAAGTTGGGTGTGTTTAACATTGGTACCGTGCTGAAGAAAAATGAAAAAGATGTTGATGTTAAATGAAGTTATTCATTTTATTAAATAAGGGCAAAAAGAAAAAGTTTTACTAATAATACTCATACAGATAGGTACATAATGTGATTTTATTTTTAAGACTACAGGAGTATGTGGTTTTTTATATGTAAGCCTACATGTTTTTTTTATTTGAAAAATAATAAATATTGTATTTTTCAATTCACAAATTTTGTTTTAAAATCTTTAAAATAGTTTACTTTTAAATATGAGGGGGGACTCTAATCTGGTTACGCTTGGGGGCTTCCAAATGAGTAATTCACCGCTGATCTTTACGGAGTGTGCTTCTGTGAATTGTGAGTAAATTTTACTTCAATCGCACCTTATCATGAGTTTTGTGGTATGTCAGATAGTACTGGTTTTATCGGCTATTACTAAGTCTATACTTTAAATATTCAATATTATTAGAGGTACATCTTTATTGCATATCACTTAGCACAAAAATAAATATTAGGTATAGTACTTTTCAATTATGGCAGAATACTAATACTTGGTTATTTTTTTAAGCAAGACACTAAGCAGTTATGCATTTAAATTAAATTAACTGTTTCTTTATTAGTAGTAAGTTTAATACCAAGATTATTACAGGTTAATTAAAGGGACTAGATGTGAGTAGGGTAGTATGGAGGAAGTGCAACAATATGTGCATAGAGAGAGGATGGTGAAATCACAATAGGAAAATTACCATCCAATGTACCACCAATGTAGGATTTGAGTTTTAACTTTTCCGTCAACAAGGATCAAGTGCAATGCAAGTATAGCGTCTAAGGTTGTGTGGTCAAAATACTGGTAAACACATCAACTTTAACGACTATAATCAATTTAAGAGAACTAATATAATTTTTTAGAAAGAATTAAAGACCTACTTCCACCCTAAAATGTTGTTTTTACTACCTCTTTAAAATTATATTAAATTTATTATTATTATTATTATTATTATTATTATTATTACTATGGCAACTGCTTTAAATCTATATCACCGTATTTGTTTTTGTTAAGTTATTCTTACTTTTGTCTTTGCTATCTTCACTTTCAGTTTAATTTTCTATCACACCAGTTTTCCTAGTTTTCATCTCTGCCAACATTCTCAAGAATGACCTGCATACATTTTAAGGCTTTTTTTTCCTCATCATGAAACAAGTTTGTTAATACTTCCTGCTCAACTATCTTAACTCAATAAGCAATATGGTAGGTCGCACAGGCATAATGTAGCATAAGTAAATCTGAGCAGCCATAGATTTTGGAGACTACCTTGTCTTTGGATAATTTTTTAATCTCTTTCTTACTTGCATTTGATGTATGTCATATTATCACATTCACTAAAAGCCTTGTGTCAGCTCTTTTTATTTACAATGCTTTACAAATTCAATGAAAATATATGTATGTGATCAATATTATGTCAAACAAAATCCACCTAATGATACGGGTTTCATGAATAGTGCACCAAAAGACAATTTTTGCAAGATGCAAGGTCTCCTTGTGTATAGCATGAGTAAGATGACCATCCGCCCCATATTTGAAAGTCTCATCCCATTTTTTTTACATGTCTGAAAAAAACACGTATGTTCTGTATTTTACTATGCGTCCCGTAAATGTCCCCTATTTTAGAAATTATATGGTGTGAATAATTGAAACTTCAATATTTTACAATATTTATCTTTTTGGGTTTATTAAAACATAACAATGAGACAATAATTTCGATTATAGTTTTACGTGGACTGCCCTGAGTTTGTAATTTGGCCGTTGGCCATTGAAAATCTCCGAATTCTTTCTAATCATTGCTTATTGCTTTTTACATAACGTTCATTCAGTCTACCTCAAGATCTAGATTAACTAACAAGCAGTATTAGTAATAAGTACAATAATTCAATAATAATAATTAATGAAGTAGGCCAAGTAGACAACCTTTAAAAAGTTAGTGTCCCATATTTTTGAATTTAAATATAGAATAATATAGACTTATGCTAAATCTGTTAATGTCATGTGTAGTGTTCTGAAAAAGTAAAGCAAAACCCAAAGATATTTTTTAAAGTCAACATAATGACGTTGATAGTGAATTCACAAGATACTACCTAATGTCTTACATAATGTCACTAATCATCTTTCAATACACCCCTTACTACTTATTTACCGCATTTCTTGTTCCAGCACACCTTGAATGACCCCAACATCCAATATCAGTATGACCTGATTCAGTGGTCGCATGATCTAAATCAGTGGTTCCCAATGTGGAGTATGTGCCAGGGTGTTTGGGGA